>VWPU01003215.1:0-65696 GCA_013398955.1 Callaeas wilsoni
CCGCTCGGTGCCGCTCGGTGCCGGCCGCGCCTGCGTGTGACGGAGCCCGGGGCCGGGCGCGGCCGCCTCGGCGCCGGCGCTGTCAAAATTTACAGGGGAAGTGTTGAAATTAGACTTTGATGTCGACTTCTTGTTAATAATTGGACGTGGCAGGGTGGAGATGGCGTAAATGCTCTCCCATGGAGCACGCGTTGAAGGTTATCGTAGAACTGAGAGGATAGTTCGGATTGGAAGGAGCTTTAAAGATCTTAAGCAGCCCCTGTGCCGTGGCCGGGGACATCTTCCACTAGACCAGGTTGTTCAGAGCCCCACCCAGACGGGCCTTGTTCACTCCCAGGGGTGGGGCATCCACATCATCTCTGGGAAACCTGTGTCAGTGCGTCAGAACCCTCACGGAGGGCAAGTTCACAGAGTTCCACGATTTTTGAAAGCAATTTGCAGTTTGACTGATGCATTCTCAATATTAATTAAAATCATACGGAGGAAAAAACTTTCCAAGCCTGACTGATGCCAGTTTAATTTTTTTTCTGTGCTTTTTGAGCCTATTTTCTGTCTTCAAGTAAAGGCAAAACACTGAGGGCTTGTCCTCAATTACAACTGACTGTCCGATGTAAAATAGTGATCTGGGTAAACAGGGCAAGGGTTGCAATTTGCTTTATGCTTAAAATAATCATAAAATATCTACAACACCAAAAGAAGCAGTCTTATCCCTTTGCCCAAATGCCAACCCAAGGCACGGCTAGGCCAAAGAGGGTTAACTTTTGTCCTTTGCACGTCTCACTGACCCTGTTGTGTGGGCCAAGTCACTGTGCAATTCCACATTTCCTCCTTTCCATCTCATAAACAGGAATAAGCCTGCTTTTTAAAGTATTCACAGTCATTAAAGAACTACAGAGATGATAAGCTGTGGTTTTATTATCTTGCAAGTCATTCTTTGCAAGGTTATACCAAAAGCACACAGACCATTGAAAGAGGCACTTCAGCTCAGATTTGGTTTTTGTTGAGGCAAGCAGCTGAACATACTTCAGTACAACCTATATTGGACTGCACGAGTGTTATGAAAAATGGCTTTTTTGACATCATTAATAGTACAATTAACATTACAGCAAGGGTTTTACAGGAGATTTCAAATTCTGAATTCACCTTAAAATCAGAAGGAAAACAGGAATGCCTGAAGTTCTCTTCTAACAATTATAAGAATTTTCCTCATCCAAGTCACAATTTCTATTCCAGCTGAAATGAAATTTTGTATTTTATGTATGAGGCTACTAGCAAGAAAACTAAGCTGCAAGGTGTAATTTTATGTGTCACCGGATAAACTGGATGAGCAGAGGTGACCTATTGATAAAAAGTCTGCAAATCAGACTGATCACATCCTAAGGTGCATACTTTTCCAAAACAGACACAGAAACAGAAAACTGTGAAAATAAAAGTATGAGAGATTACTGCCTGCTTTCTTAGTGTGATGTACTGTTTCTTGCTTACTACAGCATTGCCCAGCCCATCTAACAGGTCAAGTATCCGAGCAGAATTGAACTCTTGGTGTTAATACAGCCCTTTCCAAACTGTTCCATATATTACAAACACATGACAGGCAACTTTGTAGCAATATTTGAAGGGGAACGAAGCCAGGAACTGCTGCTACAGCATCTCATAAAATCTTGACCTTGTGCATTCTCTAAAATTACAGCTAGAACAACTAAACCACTTGATATTCACCTATTTTTGTAGTTTGGCTGAAAGCACTGTTTATTATAAAATCAGGAAGTATTTATTTTGATAAATTCCTCTTCTTGCTTGCATAACTTTACATATTTTGTGCATATACTAGAAGTTAAAGTTTTATTTATTAACTTTGAAGTGAAACAGTTCAGCACCTTCTATGCACAGGCCTGTAAAATTAACAGTGGTTTCAAATGCCAAATGACTCCTCCAAAGTGTTCTGGGTTTTTTTTTCAAATGCAGTTGTTGAACTTTCTGTATGAAAATGTACTATGATAGTAAGTTTAAAAAAAAAAAAAAAAAAAAAAAAAAAGGCTATGTAAAGATATGTTGGAATCTACAGGTAAAATGAGAGCAATTCTAGCCTAGGCAAGATACTAAAGGTCTGAAAAATTTTCTGCTTTTGTTCCTAGTATCATTGATTAGGGTGGAGTTTTCACCTCTCCTCAATTATTTATAAGTCAGACTAGCTTTGTTTGGTTTTGCTTCTCAGTTTCTGAAAACTATGTAGAATGAGCTTCTGTGTACAATCCTAGACACATTCCTGGAATAAGATGATAGTGAAAACTTTTTGGAGTCTTATCAACTGTGACTTGCCATGTTTGTACTGTCATTTACAGGCTGATGGCCCTTAGCCATTACTGGCGATTGATGAAAGCAACCACCCTGGTAAAACCTTTGAGGTCTCCCCAAGGATTTACTTCCTGCATCCCAAGTCTATCTTCTCTTTATCCACAAAAAAGAGTTATTCAATTATTTTGCCTGCAACTGCTAGGGCAGAAAAATCAGGGGCATGAGGAAAGGTATAAATAGAGATTGGGGATTTTCTGCTAAAAAAAAAGAAAAGAAAATTATCCCGTTGCACAGCAGCATTTTTCACTTGCTTTTGTAGCAACAGTGTGGGGAACAAGTTCTGTTTAGTGCTCTTCCCAACTCACTGGTTCCACAATGCTGGTTGGCCTCTTACTGCATGTTCTGTACCACAGCAGCCTAAGATAAAAAGAAAGGACAGTTGCAGAGGAAGGGGGGGGGGGGGGGGGGGCAAATAAGTAACAAGGGGAAAGGGAACTGTTCCTCTTGTACTGGCAACAAGGTAACAACTGGAAGACAGGCAGGGGAAAGCAGAAAAATGCTCCTATACTTTCTGCTGCCAAGAGACAAAGATTTCCAAAATATCCAGCCACTGAAAACCCTTTCCTTCATGGAAACCAAAACCCTCTTCCCTTTGTGAGACATCCACACCACATCCAGCAATTTATCGATAGCTAAGTCATGTTAGAACTACAGTAAAGAGTACTGTAAAGCAAACTGTAAAGAAACAACAGTGACAGGCTTACCGAGATCATTTTAGGGTTTTCTGCAAGTCAAATCAATACACAGTAACCCTACAGATATTTCTAAGTTGTTATAAAGGACCTATTACTGGGCAGTACTGTAAACTCTGACACTAAAATCACTTGAAAAAGACCACATTACTGTTCTGCTAGTGGAGAGTACCTTTGAAGAAGGTGCCAGGCACACTCCCCTTACATTGTGATCTTTTGTTTTTGAATTGCAGCTGTGCCTGGAATGGGTATATAATGCATCTCTGTCTTCAAACTGGTACAAATGAACCACAATCTAGTATTACAGACAGTGGACAATGGTTGCCTTTAGGCAAGCACCTAGTGGAGAAAAGTCCTGACAGTTTACTGTCAGCTGCTGAATGTGGTTGCTGAATGGGCCAAAACACCAAATCCAGATTTGTGAATGTCCAGGTGACTGCAATGCATTGTCCACCTCCACTTGCAGGTCTGAGTACATCTCTCTGCCTTGTGGCAGCTCTCTGAACCAAAGGTCCATTTCTCACAGGACTACCAATATTCCTTAACCTTATGTCCCCTTCCCTCTTCATAGCGTTTATCACCACTTCTATGTATGTCTTGCAGTGGCAGGACAATGTCCCTGAAGTGCATCGTATTGACATTTTTGAACAAGTGACATTTTTGACCAATTCAGTGTTCCTGTGGCCCAGTTACAGTTCTGTGCATTACTGGGTATGTTCAGTCACAGTGCATGCAGAAGCTGGAACATCCTTCCAAACATGAGAACAGCACATGAAAGTAATTGCCTGAAAGAAAGTGTCCCATTTCCTGAAAAAGAAAGGTAGCTCTTCCCATTTCAAACTTTGTTAAAGGTGAGTCACACTGATGTAGCAGTCCCTAGGTCATTTTGGTAGCAATGGATCACACCTTCCATGGTCCAGCTGAAAATCTTGGTAAAGCCTCTTTAGCATCCCATGAATAGGTTTGCTTCACGCTGCGCAGCACCACAGAGCAGCACAAACACAGCTTTGCAAATGGAGCTTAGGCTTGTGCCTTCCACTGCTCTGTTCACATCTCTTCATCCACTGTCCTTTCTGTCTCTGCAGGATTGCCCTTCTACCTCCTAACTGGAGAACATTGGCTGAATAATTGTCAACAGGTAAAAGCAAATTGGAAGGATTAGTCTTGAAAGGGTTCTGCTCCTCTAGCTTAAATTGAGACAGGCTCAAGGCCACTGCAGGATGAATTTAGATTGTAACAGGTCTACTCAGACAGATAAAGCAAGGGTCCTCTGTTATACATCAGGAATTATGGTTAGGAGAGTGCTGGTCCTAACATTCGTGGGTTTATGTTTCAATAATTCAAAACAGCTATAACTGTGATAAACATAATCTTGTGTTTCTTCCTTGCTATGAATTTTCAATCCAGCTTTGAAAGACAACCAGATTCTGGAGTCTACCAACAATGATACCAACAACTGAGAAATTGATGGGAATTGTGTCTTTACAATGGAAGACAGATTCTGGCATACCAGTGATTTTAAAAGAAAACTGGACTTGCTTGAATACCATGCTTCTAAAAAATATTGGATTTGTTTTGTTTGTGAAAATTTATTGACTAACTGAAGTAGGACTCTGTATCTTCTATAAATAGAACATCATTATCAAGGTACTCCAGAATTATATTCCCTCCATTGTACAGTGGACAGTCTTTATCAGATAGCCATGTTTCCAGTGTGTGTTCAAATGGCAAGGCTTCTCCAGAGGCAGTATGGCATAATCTCAATTTCTGTAAAACAAATAGCACAGAAATTAACATCAAGATTTGCCTACCCAAGATGAAAGAAGTGGAGTGGGAGAGGGACAAAAGGCTAAAGAAAAACAAAAATCAAAATGCAACAACCTGGAAAATGTTTGTTATTGCTGGCTTACCTGGGATGTTGATTTGTTGTTGTCATTTTTAAGGCTTGCTAAGGAAGCTGCAAAATCTACTACTTTGCCAATACTCCACTTACTGCAAAAGAACATGGGTTTGCTTTTCTCTTTATTCCCTTTTGGTAAAAATACTTGGAAGTAAATTCTTTCTGTCTAGAAAAATATGAAGAATAAACCAAATTATCCACAGAAGAAACACATCGTTCCAGTCATATACATCTAGTAAGATTTTTGAAGTAAAACTTCAAATTTTAAGTTTTTCAGTAAAAAACTTAAAACTTTGGCCCCAAAATTACCAACTGAAATTTGTTTTATTCCATCAGGACAATTCTACTGCAAAATATAAATGACTAAGATCATCAAATCCAAGTCTCTCCAGCTGCAGGCACATATAGGATGGACAGTAAGGTCTTAAAGGTGGTGAGAACATTTTTTCCCACCAGCCTCACGGCACACTGTTATATATAGACAGACATGAAAAGGTATCTGCCCTTGTGAGAAAAAGGTGAGTTTGAATAAGCAGTATTTGTTTTTGGCAGCAGTATAGTGTCTCAAATTGGAATGCAAAAGCAGTTAGAGCAGTTCACTGTATTAGAAATGCCTGCTTCACAAACCAGCATTCAGATCATGACCAGCTAATCCTTTATCCTGTAGTGTATCCTCCTTTTATGTACTAAACACTCCTTCTACTAGACTGACATATTTGTTTAAGAAATGTCAAGAGTAATCTATGAGGGAGAAATTCTGAATGGGATTGGGGTAAAATATAGCAAGGATGACTGCTATATATTCATCATTTAGGATCATCCTTGCTGAGTCAAAGCCAAACAAAACAGAAGTCTTCTTTTTAAAGGATTTATTTATGTGCTCCCTAGGAACATATGGAACTACCTCAACCATGTTCATAAAACTGATTCTGAATTTCAATCTGTGCATTTTCTTCGAAATTTGAGTGCTCTCCACACAGAAGAAAAGAGAATTATGTCCCGGAGCTACGCCTCTGAAACATCAGAAAATATTAGAAACTGGAGTAAATTGAGCAGTGGTTTCTTAACATTTGTTAAGGTAAAATTGGAACTCCCTTTTGCTTCCCTCCATCCCCCACAACCAGCAAATGCAACCAGATGGATATTCTCCGAGCTGGAGTCAGGGGAACACCAACTGGACTATTAAAACAAATGATGAAGAAACAATGTCAGGGCCCCAGACAGGAGGTCACTTTTTCTGGGGACCAAATGGAAATAAGCCCCCCGGTCCACTTGGCAAATTAATTATGTTGGACTTCTCCCTTGAATACCCAAGGGGTGATGTTCTATCTTTACTGGAGATAACATAAGGAAGGCTTAGGGAAAGCTTTTGCTTGTGGTAAAGCTGATGGTCTTACCACTCTGTTGGGATTTAATCAATGGTTTGCTGACACTCCCATGCCCTCTGCTGTGCAGTCTGACAATGGCATTCATTAAAAAGAAAAAAAAATCCAGGAACTGTGTGAAGATCATGGAGTTGCCTGGGTGTTCCACCTGTCCTATAGACCTCAAAGTAATGGTGCAGTCAAGAGCTCACTAAAATGAGCTCTAGGGCAAAGGACAAAGCTTCCATATGGGAAAGTGGGGTAAAGCCCTTCTTAAAGCTGTTTGATGTTTAAAATAACCAGCAGACACCCACCAGATGACCAGTGGAACAAACTTATTTTCCTGCTCTCCAACCAGTAAAATGTATAATATAGCCTCCACTGTCAGCTCTTCCCTTTTCTCAGGGTGACAATGTTCTTATTAACTGCCCTATAGAATTTAAAATACCTGTCCCTTTACTAACTCCCTAAGCAAAGGGCACATGGAAAACTGTTTCTAAATGGGGACTCCCTTTAACTTTCACTGAGGTTTGGATAATTCCCAAGAAAGAGTCATTTATTATCATTTCAGGAAATGAGTGAAACTTGGACAGATTTTTTGGCCTGAACAAACCTGGAGTGTGCCCAAGGAATCATCACTTTACCTTCATAGAAACCTCAACTGTAAAAAGATGATCACAATACCCACTGTATTGTACTGACCTTTATTTGTACCTCCTTCCTCCCTTTTTTACAAATGAGATGATAATGGAATCATTCAGTTTATGAAAATCATTTATCAAATGGGTTTTTTACACATACAAATGGTATTGTATATACAACATCCTCAATGTTCAGATGCTAATTCTGGATGAGCAGCTGAATGTGCACCTGAAACATCTTGGTACCAATCTAAGTTGGAATACTCACCCCTCTACACTCTCAAACTTTTAAGGCACATTCTTATGAACAGACTGCATTGCCCACTGCAATGCCCCAATATATGAATTCAATATGGGTGGGAAAACCAAGCAAGTACATGTTTCAGGGCTAGATGATCTGAAATATTGATATTGCAAGCCAAGTATTAAGATTTGAGACAATCTGCAGAGGGTCCAGGTAATAAAGAACCACAAGCTAAGATGTGCTATAAAATTCTGTGCTGCACTACTTACAAAATTGTGCTACGGTGATTCTAAAAATCCTGTTCTAGTCTAATAATAAAATTCTATGCTCTGCTGATCATCAAATTCTGCTAAAATAATAAACTTTAATACAATTTAGTGCTGTCATCCTTCTGCCAAGAATCCCCAAAAAACCCCGTTTCTCCCTGCAGTGCTATGTGACAGCCATGTGGCAGGCAAATACATTTCTGCTATAAAATAACAGAATTTGACTTGACTGCTCCAAACTCCACACAGACATCTTATAACAGACATAAGACTAGTGAGATTGCTTTTGGGTACCAGGCTGAAATATACATTTAAGTGCTTGTGGTCTTGAAAAATTAAATCAAAAACCAAGCTGATGGAACTCAATTAAGATCAAGCATTCAGAAAACTTTCCATTTCCTTTGAGAATTGAATTATTGAAAACAAACATCACTGACCTGAGGCAAGGACTTGTCCCCACAGGCATGCATTTTCAGTTTCATTAATGCCACTTTTGCTGCTGTCTCACTGTTTTTCGCTCCTTTACGTTTTTTGTTTTTTGCTTCGTCACTTTTTTTAGAATCTGAGAACAATATTATTCCTGTTAGTGTGATCATCCTGACTGTTTCTTAAGCATATCATATGATATAGACCCACTTAGTCTGTTGGGTCTCATTCTATTGCCAAAGATCCCATCCCTTTTCGTGTCTATTCATATCCTCCCAAGGTCATGTATCAAAATTTTTACAGTTCTAGCAGAATTCCTTTACACTGAAAGGTAGATGAACATTATCACCACATAAACACAGGCTGCAAAAGCCAAATAGATACAAATTCTTAAGTTTCTACACCTGTGGCCATCACAGCGTTCATATGGCAACAATTTCAGGTCCTCCTTTCTACACATAACCCCACTGTCCAGCTGGGAAGTGCTGTTTATTCTCTTCCCCATCCTAAAGCTTGTTTAAAATCTGCAAAAACATTTCATTGTAGAATCAGACCTTTCTGGCCATCTTGATTGTGTAGGTGTGATCCCAGCAGATTCACATGCACATTCGACACAACTGCATTATTTACACATGAATTAACATGTAAATAATAATGGCTAGGTACAATTCATTATATTATAGTACTTTTAGAATGACAAGAAGACAGTAATTCTGAAAGAAACCTGTGCCCTATTTCTTCTTTAGAGATTCTCCTTGTACTGTTGTATTGTCTCAGTTTAGATGAACAGTATTAAATGCTGACATGTAAGTTTAGGGCTATTTAACCAAGGAACCCTCATCCTTTCTTCTTATTTGGTCAAACCTGACCCCTCAAAGGAGGTCAGAAGCTCAAATAGCGTTCTGAGGAAAATATAAAAAAAGGAATATATATTCCTCTGTACTTGCCTATAATATGTTGAACAAGCTGCTGGGTGGCAGCCATTCGAGGTTTCGGCGTGTCCAGCTTCTCACATTCATGGTCTGATTGATGACGATGTCTGTAAACAACAATGTAAAACTTTTACTGCCTTTTCCATACATTAGTGAATAAATATTGACATTTAAACACTCTGTTCCACTCACTTGAGACAAAAATGTTTTTCGCAGTAAGGACATAACACTGGCACAAGCTCCTTTCCATTGCAGTCCTTGTATGAGCATGGGTAAGATCTGTGCTGATCAGATTTCACAGAATTGTTTCTTATATTTACCTAGGAATAAGTAAAAAATATTTTGTGTAAATAAACAGATATTACAGATATAGGTTACCATCCCAGCTTTCTCAAAGATCTGTGCTAGGTCTCCATTCTATGGGCAAACCTGGTCCAGCTACTCTCTCCTACTTTTGCCCTGATTATGTTTAGCTCAGAGGTAGAAAAAGAACCAACATTCGACTCAAAGTCGATTTACTTCTGAGAAGCAGAAAAACAGTAGATTCATTTTTTTAAGCTTTTCACATTCTCAGTTAAATAATTCATATTTATATACCACATGCATTCATCTAGTCTGAAAACACACAGCTAAGTTGCATGGTATTTTAATTTAAGGCTGTCATATATTATTAGATTACCTCAGAACACCCATGAGCATCCCGACTCCTGTGCTGAAGGCTTTGTAGAAAAAGAAGAAAATATCACACTGTTATGAACATTCCAGGAAAAAAACCTGCATGTGAAAACATTTAAGTGTTTAAAGAGTAATCTGACAAGTTTTATCATGGGAAAACTCCAATCAGATAATGAATCTTCTCCAAAGTTTGTTCTATCTTATTTCACTTCTTGAATGGATAGATCATATTCTTTCTCAGTATGTAAAACATTTAGCTTTTGGAACTTATGCTTCAAGAGAAACAGACCATTTCAAGAGAATGAAGACAATAGCATGTTTAAGAGTTCAGTTCAAAGCAACCAGAGTTTGTCTGTTTTAATGGACTTTCAATCACCTTCCATAATAGCAGAAATCCCTTGAAGGCTTCTGATATGTTAGTAGTGAAATCTGCCCCCAATGTCTTTGAGTTTCTCTCAGCTGCCCTCTGCTAATCTGAAGTGTAAATCAAAGTGCAGGCTCTGATTTCAACCTTGCAAGAAACCTCAAAATTTTTTCTAGAAGAAAACATAACCAGCCACCTCCTTTTGTGACAAGGTCACCCATTTAGTTGACATTGGGAAGCCAGCAGATGTGGTGTTTTGCCTTTTAGCAAAGTCTCTCAGAGTGTCCTTCTGGACAAAAGGTGCAGCACACACTGGACAAGTCCGTTGCACCATGGCTGAGCAACTGGCTGATGCCTTGGGCTCAGAGAGTCACAGTTACTGCGACTGCTTCAGCCTCATGGCCAGTGGAGTTCCCTAGGGCTCAATTTTAGTGCCAGTGCTCTTTAATATTTTTATAAATTATCTGGATACATGTTTTAGTTGCCAACCATACTAAAACCAGGAAAAGCTGTGAACTCCCTTGAGGGTGGAAAAGTCACAAAGAGAGATTCTGGATAGACTAGAGAGCTGGGCAGTCACCAACTGTATGAAATTTAACAGAAGCAAGTGCAGGATTCTTCACCTGGGATGAGGAAATCCTGGTGACCAGCATACAACACGAGGAAATGGAAAGAAGCTGTGTCACAGGAAACTCAGGTTGAACATTAGGAAAAGGTTCTTTTCAGAGAGAGTGGTTGGGCACTGGAACAGGCTCTCCAAGGAAGTGGCCATGGCACCAAGCCTGTTGGAGTTCAAGGACTGTCTGAATGACACTTAGTGGTATGCTTTAGTTTTAGTCCTGGCAGGAGTAGGGAGTTGGACTTGACCCTTGTGGGACCCTTTCAACTTGAGATACTCTGTGATTCTACGAACTTACCAAAAGACACCTGAACAGCCATCACATACAAAGGGAAGAAAATCTGAAACAAAGAGATTTGTTTTCAGTTAACACAACATGGTTGTTGTTTTGCTAACAGTTTCTGGCTTAATTTTCACATGATTAACTTTTGCTTACCAACATCACAGGGTAGGTATCTTTATAAAAATAGTTAGCAAGTGCATCTAAACTTTAGCTAGAAGTGGCTTTTGTTAACTCCCCTAATTAGTATTACAGAAAAACATATGAGCAGGTAAATTCTACTTATGCATTCCAGAAGTTGGAATTAGGCTTAAAATTCAAATTTTTTCAATATCAAGCTATGACACTGGAACATTTGGCTAGCCATCAAAATTACTAGTTATGTTAAAAACTGAATTTATTGCGAGACCACTCAGAACACTATTTACTGACAGTGGACAATTTATATTTTATTTTATGAGTTGCCGACGGGAGGAGATGCTGGCTCTTTGGAAGGGAGAGCATCTCCTCCACTGGACAGTCATGATGATCCTGATCCTTCTTCACATCATATTGTACATACTGTCCTTGAGTGATTTAAATTGCACACACTTCCTCAGCCTCTGTATACATTCCCTGCCTACCACATAAATTCTTACAGATAAAATAACTTCACTGTCTGACGAACTCCACCACATCACCAATGGCAGCAAGTGCCAGGTCCAGCCCATTACTCCGCTTCTCCATCCTTCAGATTTTATGTTAACAGACCACCACACAAGTGGACCACGGAGCTCAGGCCACGATCATCTCGACCCCTTCATCTCCGAGTGGTCCCTCAGAAAGGTTTCGGTACAGGCGGTTCTGCTGCTTCGTTCTGAGAAGTTACATTTCCATTCACACTTTCCGAGATCACTGAAGGCAAGTAAGTGTGAGGAAGGGGCAAGCGGGCTATTACCCACCCAGTGACACAACCGAGGTGACATGCGCTGGCACTGGACCGCGCAGGGCTGCAGCAGCACGGAGGACTCCCCGAGGGGGGGGCACTCCTCGCAACCCCCGCACTGTCCCCGGCCCACCACCCCCGCCTCCGCCGGGACCCGCCGCGCTCCCTTACCGAGCTGGCGGCAGTCGCGCACCCCGCAGTGCTGCCCCAGCTCCAGCTCCGCCATGGCCGCGGCACGCAGGAGGCGGAGAAGCGGCGGGGCCGCGCTGCGGCGGACCCGCCCCGGGTGGGCGGAGCAGAGGCGGGGCCGGGGGGCCGAGGGGACCCGCCCATGCCGGGCTGAGCCTAAGTCTGAGCCTGAACCTGAGCCTGACTCCCAGCCCGCCCCGCGGATTCGGAGCTGCCGGGGTGCCGGCGGGACCGGGTGCATCACCGGGCTCGGGGCAACCTGCGCTGAGCAGCCCCTGTCGGCCCAAGCAATGCCTCAGACTTCAGTAGGCGTAGAGCCGCGGCTGAGGCTCCTCGGGCTGTTCCGGGGGGAAAAGGCGTGTTTTGTGTCTTGTGTCGCTGTTTGCGCCGTCCCTCGGGGAAGAGGCTGTTCTCGGAGGCAGAGCGGAGGTAGCCCGGCTTTCCGAAACACTTCGTGCACCCACCTTGAAACCTGTTGGTGCCACTAAGGTTTCCTTAGCGGCTCACCCACCACTTTTGTAAAAACCGCATTCCTTCAGAATTCGGTGTTATTTTCCCAGCCCTAACCCGCGTGCACGCCTGTGCCCGAGGGTTGTGCCCTCCCAAAGCACTTTACTGCGGCATGTCTCCAATTCTGGGCTCCTCAGTACGAGAGAGACATGGAGCTTCTGGAGACGATCCAGTAAAGAGCTACAAAATTTGTCAAGGGACTGGAGCATCTCCCTTCGGAGGAAAGCCTGAGAGAGTTGAGCCTCTTCGGGCTTGAGAAGAAGCGACTGAGAGGGGACCTCACCAATGTCTATAAGCATCTACGGGAGGGTGCCAAGAGGCTGCGGCCAGGCTCTTCTCAGTGGTGCCAAGCAATAGGACGAGGCAACAGGCAGAAACTGATGCACAGGAATTTCCACCTGGTTATGAGGAAGAACTTTTTTTTATTGTGTGGGTGACCACACAATCGAACAGGTTGCCCAGAGAGGTTGTGCAGTCTCCCTCCGTGGAGATACTGAGCCGCGTGGATGCAATCCTGTGCCATGTGCTCTAGGATGATCCTGCGTGGGCAGGGAGGTTGGACCAGATGACCCACTGTGCATTCTGCGATTCTATGACATGGGAAAAAATAGAGGGGAAGCACAAACTCAGCAGCCGCCTCCGCAGCGCCGGCCCAGCCCAGGACCCTGCGGCTGCCCCGCGGAGCTCGCCGGCTCCTCCCGCCGCTCTGCCCGGCGCTGGCTGAGGGCAGCGGCAGCTCGGCCTCTCCGGAGCCGCCCCCGGGCCCGCCCCGCCGCCAGGTGCGGTGCCGCCGCCCCTGGGCTCAGGAAGTGCTGTCACGGCGTGTGCCGGGCGGGGAGGCTCCTGAGGATCGGGCTGGGCAGAGCTTTCCGTCGGCGGGTGCCGAGCCGGGACCGCCGCCATGAGCAAGATCTCCAAGTTCTTCAAGGGGGGCGGCTCGGCCGCCTCCAAGGGCCGCGGGGGTCCCTCGCCGCAGGAGGCGCTGGCCCGGCTGCGAGAGACGGAGGAGATGCTCAGCAAGAAGCAGGAGTACCTGGAAACGCGGATCGAGCGGGAGCTGGCGGTAGCCCGGCAGCACGGCACCAAGAACAAGCGAGGTGAGTGCGGGCCGGGCCCCGCGCGATTAAATCCCGGGGCTGCAGCGCCCTGGGTGCTGGGGGGACTCGAATCTCGCCAGGGCGGTGTCTGGGCCGGGTCACCTGGCTCCGCAGGTGCGCAGTGTGATTCGGCTGTGCGCTCCGAGCAAGTATCACCACAAGCGAGGCGGGATGGTGCTCTTGGGTCTTTGGCATCTATTAGTGTTTAATGAACTGTGGTTTCATATAGCGGGATGGGAATTTGTTATTCTTCACAAATTTACTGTCTGTGATTTCCTGTGTGATTCTCCTGTTCGTGCTTTGCTCTCCGTGTATCCAGCCAGTACCAGCATGGACTGGGGTGCAAAGTACTGCTGCTCAGCGAGGGGAGGGAATCACAGTTTGGAGGCTCAGCATTGGCTGGGCAGGTGGCAAAGGAGATGAAGGATATGAGGATCTCCTGTATATTCCTGAATAAATGCACATTATCCCCATTGCTGACAACTGAGGAACAAAGTGATACGATGATTTGTCCAAATCACGTAAGAAGTATATGTGCAACCAAAAAAAGAATGAGCGCGTTAGTGACTACTGCTCTGGGACACTGTTAGTTACAAAGGAGAGGATGCTAAGGAGTCAGAAGGTCTGGCCCCTGTGTATGCTGATGTTGTCATCCCTGGGAAGCAAATGATGGTAGTCAGTGTCTTGGGGATATACAGGCCTCAGAGAAACAAGTTAATTACTTCCTGAAGTCACATGAGGCCTATTTGTCTACTCTGAGCTGTATTTTAACTTAAATGCTTCAAAACAGAAGAACATATTGAATTAAAGATTTGTGATGTAACAAGAAAGTAGGTCTTTTGCCTGCTCTTTCTGTTACTCAATAATTTAAAAAGTAACGGCCCTGTAACTTTGAACTCGTGAGGAGCTGTGTGTTAGAAATGTTTTGGTTAGCCCTCTAATATATTTGTAATACTTTGGCATTTAATAATTATTAGCAAAAGGCAGTTTAACTAAACTAACTTTTAGTTAGAATGGATTTAAAATTGTGGGTCAAGATGAGACAGATTTGAAGGCAGAGTCAGGGGAAATAAAGTCAGTTGAGAGCTCAACTGAACCAGCTGCTCAAGAGCATGAGAGCTGTCACGATTGTCCCAGTCTCGCACTTTCTACTCCCCTGGCTTCAGCAGGAGTGTCTCTTGATCCCTTGTCCAGGTACTGGCGCCTCTGCACTGTCACAGTGAGCTAGTTCAGGAAGGTGATCCAGCTAGAAGCTAATTTGCTGTGGGACAAAGTGACCAGGTGGCTCCTGGGACTGAATTCACTGTACAAAAGCCTGAGCTGCAGGGCTGGTGCAAGAAAACAGGCTGGTTCCTATGACTGTAGCAATTCCTGGTTAAATCCAGACAGGCTGCTCTGGAACGTCATCCTAAACCTGGATTAAAAGCTGGCACATTTGCAGAAAGGAAAAGCATTTCCTGCCTCGCTCCTGCCCTCGTGCTGCTCCCTTCCTTTCCCATAGCAGAGCTCCCTGAAGGGTGTGTTTCAGAAAGCTGGATATTGTAAAATATTGTGGTTTTCTTTGTCTGAGTTATTTTTTTTTACTCAGGATAGTTTTAAGTTCCATTTATCCAGCTGGCCTGGTAGCTACATGGGTGCTCATGCACCTGCGAAGGAGAGGGTGGGGCACAGACAGGAATGAAAACTTGTTGGGAAGAGGTGGATCTGCTTCTTCTTTAACTCAGCAGGTTGATGGTGGTTTCAGGTGTGTGTTGGCCTTTTGCTTCAAGCATGCAGCATTTGATATCTGAAGTTTTTCTCCCAGATTGTTGTTGCCACTGCAGGGCTCAATATACAATTGCCCTAGGTTTTTATCTATGAAATTGTTCATGAAGTCGTACTGCAAACTGGAGTGTTGAGCTAATTGTGGTTAAAAATAACTGCCTTTTATTTTTTCATTTGCTCAGTGACCAACAGTTAAGGACAGTAAAGAGGCGAGAGTAGGGCAAAAAGCGCAATGTGGCATTTTTATTCATGCCAAAAATGGTTCTAAAACCAAAATGGAATAATGTAAGTACAGTCAGAGGAGAAACAGTGTGAACTATGTATTTTTTAAAATATAACCTTGCAATGCCAAAGTGCTTAAATTTAGCAGGATAGTTAGTGAACTTAAATCCCCAATAAAATGTCTTCATTTGATATGTCAATTGCTTTACAGTTTAATTACTGTTGATTTACATATGAAACCATTTTAGCTGGTGTACGGTACTGTATAGCTCAAAGAAAATCTGTGATAACCAGCATCTATTGTAACATTATGTAAACCTACACACAAATGAGAGAATAAAGGTTTTAATCTACGTTGCCTTGTTGAAGTGAATGTTTCAGAGGGACATCACTGGTAATTTTTAATGTGTTTTTTTTTTCTTAATTGCTTCTGTATAGAAGCCTATGGAAACTGAAATGGCGCTGTCTGCAACTGGAGCAAGATGTATCTAGGGCTAGAAAATGCACCAAATTAGCATGATCTCACTTGATTTTTAGGTGCATGAGTCTGAGTCAGTTACACCAACATGAGAGAGCAGATTCAAGCACCAGCAATTTCTCATGACTTCATATGACTCTTGAATGGGTTTCATGTGACATCAGTAGGCTTAACTTCATATAAAAGCTGTAATGCATTAGCTATGCAATAGATGTGAAACATCACTGAAATACTCCTGGCTTTTCCTTTATGAAGTATCTCTGCAGTTCCTGTACCTAGTCTGAAATCAGGTATACTTTTGAGGTGATACATTTCCAGCATTCCCTATTAATATCTGATTGTAGATAGACCACTTCAGGATTTTTGTTTGCTGAAATTCCTCCTGCAGAGGTTATGTCATGAGAAGCAATAGTTTTTTTGCAGTTAGCCCTGACTTCTCATGTTTCTCCATTCCAGGCACAAACCCTTTTTTATATCTCTTGCTGTACTTTTAGGGGGTATCTCAGTTTCAGCCAGTGCATAGCTGCCAACTCTATCTACAAATTGGCCTTCCTTTGCCATTATTTTGAAGGAAATAGAGGAAAATTTAAAGAACAGGAAGTGATACTGAATATTTGAGAACTTTGTTTAAAAGGAAATGTGTTTTCTGAACTGTGCCTGTAATCGTGAAAATAACATACATGTAAATGTGTGTTGTTTAAGCCCGGTGTCTTTCACAGATCCTAAAAAATTTTAAAAAAACTTAATAAAAAGAACAAAATTAAGATAAGCCATCCAGAGTAGGATTAAATCTTAACCATAAACAACCACATAGTACTACTGAGGACAAAACCTAAGAAGAAAGTTGGAATAACAGGGAGGGTTTCACAAGCAGATGCTGCTAAATATGTTGTGTGTTATGTTAGGGCAGGGCTTATGTAGCCGTGTAGCATTCCTTCTCAATGAGTTAGGTGTAACCAGGAGGCTGCTGAAGCCAAACAACGATGTGATAGTTGTGTGTTATGGTGGACAGGACAGTCATGCCTACGGCAGGCTGTGGGACAGGTTGGGAGTGAGGGTTTCTGGCAGGGACATCAAGGAAAGCCCTTAGTGTGTCTTTGCTCTGTGAGTTACAGTGATTGTTCTCTGACTTTCATGATCTCATTCCAAGTGTCTTGCCGTCAACTGGAGTACTTATTACTAGTCCAGCTCATTATTGTTCTTGATTGAGCTCCTCAGTTGTAACTGCATGTGGCTTCCTCCACAAGGCTTTAAGGACTGTGAGTGCTGATAATGAGCCTAATTAGGGTCCTATGATTTTTATGGCCTCAGCAGCAGTACCTTCGGTTGTCTCTGGAGTGAGTGAGATCAGAAGCTGCAGTCCATCGATCCCTTGCAGGCCTGAGGTGGAGGTTTGTGAACTGTATCCAAGAATGAGATCCGGTATTTTCACAGCGGTGTTACGTCTTCTGAGGAAACACTCTTTTCCTACTTCAGCAGTTTCCTCATGGGAATGATAAGGATTAGTAGACAATCGTTCTATTTCTGCTTCAGAAGATGATGAGGCTCTAGGTGTTCTCTGTACTGATGGGTGTTCGTGGTGGGCTTGACCCGTAAAGGTAATGTTACTGCACTGTTGCTTTTCAATCTGATCTGTCATGAAACCGTGAGAAGGGTGCCACAACTCTTCCTGTGTCGTTACTTCTGTTTTTCCTTTTGAAATCTGGATATTCAGTGTGGCCAGGATTCCTATTGCCCAGCTGGCTATTTCTGCTTCCTTAATAAAGTGTCAGGATTGTAGTGATATTGGATAAGTGCCCTTCTGTATGCTAATAAAAGTAGTTCATTAATATGCAAACTTAAAATGACATGGTAGTCTTCTTTTGTTCGAGACACCTTGACTATAAAATAAAAACTCATATTAAAAGCAGTGGTTCCTAATCTATGACCTGTATCCTGCTTACTGGACTCAGGAGAACAGGAAATGTGCTAAAGCCCAGACAGCTGCTGACCATTATAAAATTCAGGAGTTGAATTGGCTTCTTTGGAGCACAACAGAAAAAGTGTAGGAGACCGCTTTTGGTTTTTTTTTTCCTGGAGAAGTCCTCGACCTCTTCCTGAATGAATTGGTTTAGTTACACTTGCTTCCTCAGACTCTACCTCTAATCGAACTCATCCTCCCCAGGCTTTCTTCCTTCTTTGAGATCTTTGGAATGGGGAACACCATTTTTCAGTGCCATTCTTAGACCTTCAGTGAAGTTAGTTTGTGTTCTCTGCTCAATTTCATTATATTTTAATAGATACATTCTTCTCCAGTTTGGTAATTAGAATGCAGTAGCATTATAAAGCAGAAGCATTTCAATCCTGTAAAAGTTGCACACAAATTTTAAAATGCTCGAAATATGCAGTAGAAAAGCACTAAAAGTTCTTGATATTCTGTAAAACACAGAAAAATAGATTTCAAATAACAAGGAAATTCTCATAAATTAGTGATAGGAGCTACTATAGCAAAATACTCCGCCATAAAGGGCATTAATTAATGCAAATCAGGAAAATCATATAGTGTGGTGTGAGGATTTATAAGGCTTTGGTTGATAAGGAAGGAGGATGAATTAATTTCCTATGAAGTTTTGTTCTGTAAGTCACTGGTAAAACTAAAGACGAGGAAGGTAATATATTGCACCACAATAGTTAGGAAAAGCTGGTTTTGAGTGGGTGAAGTCACAGAGAGTTTAACTTCTCCTGTGTTTTCTTGATTTGGGTGTGGTTTAATTAAATGATCTTCAGGATTTTGAAAACAACTGCTTTGTGTGTAACTGAGGAAATCCATTTTCTCTGTGAACAGCACCATTGCAGAGTCCCATTTCTGAATAACGCTGAGTAGAAAGACTGCCCATGGTAGATGCTTCCTCTAGCTGAAGCCTTTCTGCATCAGCTCCTCAGTGCTCCTCAGTCCACAGGGCCTGAGAGTCCTCTCTGGTACAGCTGGTGCTAGGCAGTTTCAGGCTGTTATATTTGTCTGGAACCTCTAGCTTCCTAACCTAAGAATCCAGGATGAAATTTGATCCAATGGAAGCTAAGAAAGGAGGTGGCTGGTGTCTTAACTCTACCAATACTAAGTATAAGTAAGTAGGAAAATAATAAGTAAGTAAAAATTGTTTTGGATTAAATCAAAATTAAGTATTTTAGAATTGCCTATGAGAATTTTACAAATCTTACATTTGCCATGTGCATGATGTCATCTGGTGTTTATGCAACTTCTTCAGAATATGCATGATCTTTGAACCATCCCCCAAAACCTGGGAAAATCTTGGATTTGAATACCATGATTAATCTGTTGTGGTTGCAGTTTACTGTCCTGAAACATCTCACTGCAGGTGGTGGAAGGCATCTCAGCCTTTGTTAATGCCTGTCCTTGTGCAGCTCATGATGAGCAATTTTGATCATGTTGATTCAAGCATTTGCCAACAAAGCATTAATTTTTTCAGTGTGTTGTTACACATCATAAATACTTGTGCCCTCCTTGGGAAAATCCTAATTTCATTTGAAAAGTTGTGTACCCTGGTGTCAAGGTTCAGTGTTATTGCACATGGGCAATTATTTGAACAGGGTGGCAACAGTAGCTGCTGCTGTTGGTTGAGTTTGAGGGGCTGCAGGGCTGCTGAGGCCTGCAGGCTCTGAATCTGTTTAAAAAATCAAATGTAGGAGACAAGGAAGGGGATGGGGGCGTTAATAGCATTGAAAGAAACCAAACAATGGGTTAACTCAGTCTCTTGGTTTCGTTTGGTGGGGTTTTTTTGCCTGGCACATGTGTAGTTTGGGTCACCAGGAAATGCTTGTGGCAAAATCGTTTGTGTTCCACGCCCTGAGGCCAAAAGAAAGTCTTTTTCTCCTCCTGCTTGTCACGTGCATTTATTCTGGTAATGATTTACTCTGGGCAAAGTACGCTGCTCATAACTTAGCGAATATGCAAGACTAATCTCTACAATTTACAGAGATAATGGGAGGTAGCTGGATTTGACTGTGCCCATGTCTACAAAGTTCTTTATATTTTCAAATTCTAAGGTTTAAAGATCACGTTCCCAAGTGATTGTAAGAAATCGATGAGCTAAAAGCTGGAGAAATGCAAATCCTCCTCTGATCTAACCCATCTGCCTGGCTGGGCCATTTGGGCTCTCCCTTGCACTTCGCAGTTATTGCTGCTGAGACAAAGTTTAGAAAGCACCATTGGTGGTGTTGTGGTTATTATGACAGATCTTCTTACACTGTCTTCCTTAGGTTTTACTTATATTTTGAAGCCTTTTCTTTTCTTCATTCTTCTGTTTCCTCCTTTCTGACTTCTCTCTGATATTTTTCTTTTCCTTCCCATCTTCTCTGCTTTGCCTGTTTGCACAGGATGGAGTTCAAGATCTCCCACAGTGGAGGAAGAAGCTGCTTTTCCTTGTGGTGCTAAAAGGAGTTAATCTAAAAGAGGCTTACCAGAATGTTCATGCAACAGCATGTTGGTGATTAACAGGCTGCTGATCTGGTGTGGTCAAAGTTTGTCTCCCTAATAGAAAGGTAGGAGGGTGAGAATTATAAATTCTGCAGGTCAGCTTGGTGCTGAGCTACTTGTCCCTGCATTTGCTATGAAAACACACAGTGCACTTTTCCTCTTCCCATTCCAGCTGCCTTACAAGCACTGAAGAGAAAAAAGAGATATGAGAAACAGTTGAATCAAATTGATGGGACACTTTCGACCATTGAGTTCCAGAGAGAGGCATTGGAAAATTCCCACACCAACACAGAAGTGCTCAAGAATATGGGTTATGCTGCACAAGCTATGAAAAAAGTACATGAAAATATGTAAGTGTTTTCTAGTAGCTTCCAAGTTGAACTTACTAACCACTTTCAAATTATTCCACGACTACAGACTGTTGTATCAAGTTAGATAGTTTTGACTTCATTTTTAGTTCAGGCATCCAATGTCAGGAATGCTATTGGTGCTGTAGTGTTATATTTGGCAGAAAAATATCTTTTCCTAACAATGGATCTAGAAGGAAGTTCACTTAACTAGTGAGATCTGTTTTCTTAAGTCTGTCTTGGCAGTGGAGACTGGCCTCTGCCCTTGGTTTGGTTGTAGAAACTAGGTGGACTCTTTTCCTCAGAATCCAGAAGCTGGACTGTGGGATTCAAAGTACTAATTAGACCTGGCATATCCCCCCTCCCCCCCGCCCCAGATAAAAAATAATTACCTTTTTTTTCATATATCCTATATTGTTTCAAGGGGTGTTTTTCTGCCTGAATAAACAGAGTTAAATCAGAAGGATTGTTCTGGGAGAAATAAACAGGAACTGAAACAATAACAAAGTTAACAATAAGGAGAAACCTCTAAAGGGGTACAATTCTGTTAAGTTCCCCTCAGTTCTGGTGAAAGCTTAACATCAAAAAAGATTCATAAAATCATAGAATAGTTTGCATTCAAAGAGACTGTTAAAGATAATCTTGTCCAAACACCCTGCAGTGAATAGGAATATCTTCAACTAGATCAGTTTGCTCAGAGTCCATCCAACCTGGCCTTGGATGTTTCTAGTGATGGGGCACCCACCATTTCTGGGCAGCCTGTGCCAGTGTGTCACCACCCTCATTGTAAAAAACTTCTTCCTTGTATCAAAGCTAAATTGACCTTCTTTAGTTTAAAGCCATTAACCACTGCCCTTCACAGCAAGCCATGTAAATGTTTATCCTCATCTTTCTTATAAACCCTCTTTAAGTACCAAAAGGCCTCTAAAGATGCTGACCTTGGGGATCTGCCCATGGGCTGTGACTGGCTGGCAGAGGTATGAGGAGCACAGAGAGGGACAGACACACTCTGCTGCAGTTTGACTTTTGTAATAATCCCAGCGTGGAAGCGATGTAATCCCTGTGAATGCTGCTCGTTATAGAGTCATGGGCATAAAAAGAAAATAGGGTCTGTTCAAGTGAGTCTGTTCTGTAGGATTTGAATGATATATCTTTAAAAAAATGTTTGCATGTTACCTTGCCAGGGATTTGGACAAAATCGATGATTTGATGCAAGATATCACTGAACAGCAAGATGTTGCCCAGGAAATTTCAGATGCTATCTCAAACCGAGCCACCTTTGGTGATGAGTTTGACGAGGTTAGTTCTTCAGCCCTGTGAGTTTTAACTCCATTGTTATTTTGCTGTGCAGTGGTTTGTTTCTCAAGAAGTGTGGATGTGAAATTCCTTGGTTCTAGCTTACCCTAAGACAATTGTATAATTTTGATATAAATATAAATATAAATATAATATAAAACTATTAATATATAAAATATATAATGTGCTAAATAAAAATCTATATATGTGAAAATATAAAAATTATTTTTATTTTTGTATAAATTTTCAGAAAAGCATTTTTAACTGCACTTCTGTAGTTATTGTTCTCATTTGAGCCACGGAAGAAGGAGGTCACTAAAACATGTAATTTGTGCTACTCCAAGTGGACACTGAAACATATAATTTTTTGTTGCTCCAAATAGACATCCATTTGACTAAGTGCATGTCCCTATGTCATGGACAGGTTGCTGTTCATAATTCTGAATATTTGGATCATTTTTTTAAGGTCCTTTTTTGTGCTTGAAGATGCAGGTCCTTTCCCTGTTTCCCAGACCACAGAAATCTGTTAGGTAGAAGTAATACTTGTTGGAGGCAATAAGGTTTCATCCTAGAGCTCTTTTCTTCTGAAACCCTCACAAGGCGTTTAGGTCCTTCTCAAAATTTGTGGCAGTAGGTTTCATCCAGTGCCTCCAGATTTGATTTTGTACATCTAAACAGGATGTAACTTATTTCTGATCCAACCATGTTTGACGAGTCAATGGCCAAGGATACTCAAAATTCTTGTAATCTGTGGAAAGCAGAGATGGGTATCAAGTTCAGTATCACAACCAGTTTTGTGTTGTTTTTCAGTTTTGTTTCAAAATGGCCAGGCACTAAGAATCTTTTGAAGAGTGTCCTGAATACTCAAACCATTCACTCTATTCCCAACTAATTTGTTCCTATGTGCCCAAATGGACAACAAAGAAAAATATAAATGCTATATCACAAATGTTTCCTTGATTGAGAGGAAGAGGAAGTTTCATTCAACAGTTCTAACCTGTTGAAAATAAGAATGATTCTTTGTATTTTGTTCCCATTACCTGCTTTCCTGTATTTCCACTTTGAATGTAAATAGACTTTCCAAGAAACTTTTAGTCATTACTGGCACAAGGAATGGGATTTGGCCTGAGCTTCAAACAATCGAAAAACATACTGCCATCCCAAACAGCTGTACAGTATCTTACTTTTCATCAGTGCTTAACTTTTTGGAGTCTAGGCTTAGTAAGCATGTAAGCATCCAGATTGACCTGGAAGTTCCTAAGAGAGGCCACTTGAAGCTGATGTGCATTGTTCCTGTTTGGGAAATAAGCCACTGTAACTTGGGGCATTGTTGTACCAGCTTTTGCATAGCAGCCTAATACTTACAGCATGTGGCAGTAACTAGGAAACGTGGTTTGCAGGCTACTGCACCTTAAGAGTGCTAGAATCAATGACTTAATTGCTGGGATATAAGGTGGTTTTGTGTTGAAGGATAATATATTTTTTTTTAAAGGATGTTTTTTCCATGCACTTGGATGCATTTTCTCTTCACAAGTGTGCCATGGGTGTAAGGAGACCATGGAAGCATGTGATTTCTCCTGCTCCAGACAGGCACAGACACACAAATATTCTTTCTCCCTGGGCTGGCACAGTGTATGTTGGCACAATTATAAAACCATGAGAAAGTACATCTAGGTATGAAGTCCTGTGGTAGCTATGCAACTATCATTTTAACTTCTACACTGGTGATAAACAAAGTACAAATGTGTAGGCAAAGCCCATTTCAATACCTAGTAGCTCCTGCTTTACTACTTTTTTGACACTTCTCCTCTCCGGCTGTTTATGCCCATTGTTTAAACCATTTTATCAATGTGGCAAAGGTCTATTTCTCTACAAATATGTAACATTGAGCTTCCTTTCTTTGGGAAACTTCAGCCAAGGAATAAGTTGCTTGCTTTTTTAAAAAGTGTACAGTCTTTTTATTTTTAGCATTGTGCGAGTAGATTAGATCATCTGTCCAAGTCAGCCTCTGCACCACGAGTGCTGCGTGCTTCAAGAGTGAGTAGCAGGACCCAGTAGGACAGTTTTGATTCCAGTGCTGCTTTGAAATTACACATAATCCTGGATTTATGTGATAGGGCTGAAGCATAATGTTTAATGACAGTCTGTCTTATAACCAGTGGAAGGTGTGTGCCTTTTAAAATGGGAGAAATGGCACATTAAAGTTAGAATCCATTGAAGAGTACAGGCTCTAGATTTGGAACAAACCTGAGGACAGCAGAGAGGCTATTTACTCCCATATTTGCCTTTTTGACATGTATTGTACTGCTCTTAGTTTTATTTCTAATTTTATTCCTTGTTGTGTTTCTAATTTCCATTGTCTTATTTTCAATATTCAGTTAAAGTTTACTTAATTGCCCATACTTAGTAAAAATTACACTTTTAATGTACTGTTTCCTGATATGTCCTTTCAGGTGTAAGCTGTTTTTTCAGTAGCACTGTGCTTCACGGTGGTTAAATGTGCCCTTGCGTGTGATAGCTGTCAGTATTTGTAAATAATGTTTTCCTTGAATTTAGGATGAGTTGATGGCAGAATTAGAAGAACTGGAGCAAGAAGAACTGAACAAGGGAATGAGAGATGTCAGGTTGCCAAGTGTTCCGTCCACATCGCTGCCTTCTCGCCCTGGTAAAATGCCTGCTTGCCATTTTATATGTCTCATGATTAAACCATGCTGTGAGAAAGGGAAGAGGAAGAGAGGGTTTCAGATATGCATTTAACTCTGTTATAACTTTTAAAATGTTACAAAATTCCTTTTCCTATTTTTGTGTCTGCTTAACAGAAAAAGCAGAGTGGAATTCCATTTTTCTCTGTGAAAGCATTTAGGATCAAATTCTCTGTAGATTTGGAGCGAAAAACTCGGGGAACTTGACTTGCACATATACTGATGAATCTCCTACTGAAATTCAGTAAGATCATTGAAGAATGATCTTTTTTTGCCTTTTTTTTTTTTTCTTTTTGGCAATTAAATCCTTAGTCTCTTTGAATTAGAGTCTGACCTAGATTCCAAATGTTTACGTCATAAAGATCCAGCTTTGCAGGGTAGTGGTTTGATATTTTCCACTGGTATTTTAATTAGAAATGAAGGAGGCATAAGGAAGTACATATTTAAAGTCATATTTTCGTTCCTTTGCTTTGTTTCTACTGAACAGACTTATTCCTGGTATTAAGCTGTAGTTTTATTTTTCTGTAGTTCTGCCCTGTTCATTTTGAATTTTACTACACTTTCCACTGTCAGTTGAAAGACTTGCTGTGTATTGACGTTAGTAAAAGAATATAAATACTTGATGTTAAGGACAGCACACATGTGACACAGGTTGTTTATGGTTTCTGCTGCAGAACAGGTTACCTAGACCAGCTCGGCTTAGCTACTATGATATGTATTTTGGCAGATGGCACTTAAATCCTGAGAAGCAGTTTAAAATATTCAAGTTTAGACTGGCCTCATCTACTGAACTCAACTGCAGGACAGCTAGTAAAAAAGAAAGGATTTAGAAAAACAGTGAAAATTCAGTCTGGCCATTTATGATTTGTTCATACATTGTCTTCCAGATCCAGATCCAGCTGTGCCAGTTGACATTTTTATTAAACCCAGACCATCTCCATGTGCTTCTCACTATTTTAATTTTCTACTTAATCCGTGTGCATGGCTGCTTCAGGCAAGATGAGCTGGTTACAATTATATAGTTCAAGGCTGTGAAAAACTGGTTTATGTTTTTTGAAGCTCACTGCTTACTGTTACACAGCAACAGCAAAGCCAGACCAGTTGATAGATCTACACTGCTTCTAATTGGAGATGCACGTTGCCCTCCTGGTCTTGAAGATGAGGGAACTGCAATGGAGCGAGGCATAGTGACCTTCCCCAGTCACACAGTGAACCAGTGACACTTGCAGAACAGGGACTGAAGCTGTGGTTTCCCATGTGCTGCTCCCACCCTTGGTCCCTGAAGGTGGCAGTTGCAGTTCCCCTCAAGGCGGGGGCTCCTGGTCCTGCGGCTGCCTCGGGCGGGAGCCAGCTGGCTGCTGTAAAGGTGCACACGCAGGTGTTGCACCCCGTAACTGTTCCACTGGTGGCTGGAGAGATGCCAATCCCGACATGCACAGCCCACAGATGGAGGAGGCCTGAGGTTGAACCTGGGCTGTTGGGCATCTAGTTTGTAGGTCAGCAGATGAAGACAATTTGGGTGAGGCTTTAGTTTGGTGAATGCAGATGACGTGTGATAGGAGATTTGGGTACAAAGGGAAAAAGTGTATGTGGGACCTGATACAGAGCTGGGAATTGCTGTTGCTGTGAACACAGCCGTTAACTGATGTCACCTGAGCAAAGGAAGTTCAGGAATTTCTTTGTCTGTTTAATAAATTACACTACCCATTAAAATGGGGTGAATTCATTCAGAGACTGGACTTGCATGTTGCAGAACCTCTCAGCACTATTTGGAAAGGTAGCAGGATGTGCAGCTGGCCAGGATAGGTCACTTTTGCTCATTCACATGGTGATGAGAGAACTGACAGCATTCTTGTGGACCTTTTCTGGCTGTGACAACCTTTAGAAATTAAATGTTTTTTCTGTGTGAGTCTTTCAGTAGGAATTGCGTCAGACCTATATTGTGAACTTTAGGGTTCTATGGGGAATAATGATGGGGCAATATAGTCACATCTCTTACGAGCTTTATTCCTGCATTACTCATGTTCAGCTTGCTGCTCAATAAATTGGTCTCAGATCTTCAAACTGAAAAACACTATGCAAGTCCTCATGCTAACAGATAGAATGATTCTGACTGTTACATTAGTTGATGGTTATTGTCTCTTTTTCTGCAGTATCAACCAGGAGAAGAGCAGAGGATGAAGATGAAATGAAGAAGCTGGCTGCCTGGGCTTCATAAGAGCATGGTCTTTTTATAACACCAAACATTATAGTGCAGATATAAAGAGCTGTACTGCTGTTTTATAACCACACTGATTTAGTGTGGTTGCATTTCATACAGGCTAGGGTTTTTTATGGCATATCTTGCTGAGACTACTGTTACTGCCATATTACAAAACTAGCTTAAAAAACAGCAAACAAAAAAATTAAGTAGTTGCCTAAACTTTCAGGCATCAATTTTTTTTTTTTTCAGACTCATCAAGATATTTGTTTTATTATTAGGATCAGTTTTTATTAGGTACTGTCTTACCATATCTTTTGGTTTGTAAAACCCATGTGCCTCACTTATGCTCAAAGGTGGATTCATTTTTGAAATGAGAAAGTTAAGTAAGTCATCAGGGCCCTATAACTAGAGAGTTATTTGGTTCAGATTATTTGAATATTAGCAAAATGTGTTAATATATGTCGTGACTTGCAAGTTCTTGAGCCCAAGAGCTAATAACTATTCATTTGGACATGAAGATTCAAACAGTCTGCCTGGAGCAACTTACGATGTCCTAGATACTAAGAGGAAGCTCTTCTGTAGGCTTTTCGAAGTGGGATGTGTTATTTGTTTTGTTTTAACTGGCCAAAATGTCCCATGCACTTCTATAGGTCAACTTGAATTGTGTTTTGGACTATTTCTGACTAGGTTACAGTATTACAGTGATTGAGGAAAGTGAAATGTCTAGGTTCTTAGAGATTCCTGCCAAACACTACCGATTTTCATTAACTCTGTCAAAAATCCAGAAGAGATTTGACCTTCCTGTGTTCTTCTCCTCTACTTTGTCTTTCTAGGGTGAGTCTTTACTTTGTATGATAATGCTCATCCTCAAAGGAATTAGCGACACATTTTTAATTATACAATTTCAAAATAGTTTTAATTTCTGAGCATTTGATTCTTTTCCTCAGTTTGTGAATGGAAATAATACCAGTGTGTTGCTTTTGCAGTGCCTTTTTTGCAGTGCCTAGTTAAAGCTGATTCTGGGTTACTTCTAAAGATGATGTGTTACTGTCCAACTGACAGCTTTTTAGCCTGAGGAAAAAATGCCACTCTTGAGTGCTAAACTGCTACATATATGGAGAAATCACTGTTCAAATACAGAGCAAAAATTAAATAGTCTGCTTTGTACTAACAAAGTATTAAATAAGTCTTAAGCTCTATGCTAGTAGCCTGCTGTCAATCACAAGGAAATAGTAAAACACTGTGGAGTTCCTAAGGGTGTAGGAAGCAGAGTCCTTGATCTAGGTTTCTTGTTTTCAAATGAATTTAAATTTTGTGATGAATGAACCAGCTGGGGAATATTGGTAGACTTGGTTTCTGTAGATCTTCAGTAACAGAAGACTGACCGCTTCTCTTGCAGGCTTTAGCCTGTGGTTTGCTGGGTGTTCAGCTTCAATAGCCTTCAGCTTAGTGGATTTTAGGTTAAGTATAAGCAAATATATATTGCTTATATGTAAGTATAATATATATGTTTCTAGACATGGCCTGCTCAGAACCTTTCAAGTTGAGCCCTGTGGGTGAAACCCAAAATGTATAAACCCTGTGGAGAGACGGACTTTTTCAGAGCTTTCCTTCTCTGTGGAGGAATTGCTTTTGGTTTGTATCTGTATGAGAGCTGAATCAAGCCTTGTCACTTTACTTCGGATAATTTTCTTACTGGAAAAAACTGGATGTGTTAATTCTGTCCTAAAATTTGGAGGTACTGAGAAAATTGTCCCTTTTTGTTGAGAGTAGTGAAAGTCTAGAATTATTTAATTTTTGTTTTAAATGCAAAATAAAACAGAAAAACAAAAAAGGAAGAACTGCCTTAAATTTAAAAGTACATTTGGAACTCTCAAGGAGTAGGAGACCAAATACTAACAAAATGCTACTTGGTTTTAATGCTTGCTGAAATTCAGCATGAGATGCTAGCTTGAAAGCAGGAATATTTAGTTAAAATCGGAAATATTCTAAGTTATTTTGAATCCGTTTGCTAACCCTTCTAGCTTGAATCCTGTGTTCAAGGTGTGCAGTTTATGCAGGTCTCTGAATTGGGTACAGAACGTATTAGCACACACTGGGTGCATGACTGTGCAAGGCTGGCAGTGTGCTTGTGGACACTTCTGGTATTTCTAAATACGGGGCCATGCCAACATAGTCCCATAGTTAGTTTGGAAAAGCTGGCTTCCAGCTTCTGTTCTTGGTTGAAGTAGTTTAACAATGCTTGGCTCCTGTGTAGCACTTGGCATATTTGAAGTGCTCTACAACCTAACGGGTCTCTAAGCTTCCATTTTGAAACTAAAGTGACTTTCAGTCTGCTTTGGAAATTGTGAGCCTGCTGTTTTTGTGTGAGAAGTTTCCATGTGAACACCTCTCACGGGAGAGAAAAAAATCCTATAGAAGATCTTCTCCTTTGCAAACCAGCATTTGACTACTGACATCCAGCAATGTTTTGGCCAAGTGTTGGCCCTGAAGAAGCTTCAGGTGTGTTCAGCTTGTTCATCTCAGACCAAGCACTTTAAAAACAAAATTTTTGAAAGGTGAAGAAATGAAGCTGGATATTCAGGTGAGCTTCTTTGAAAGCTTGTGTATAGTGGCTGGTGATCCTGAAGGACAGACTCATGTATCAGTTCACAGGCCAGGACATGAGGTTGGTGAAGTTGTACTCAGAAACACTATAGAGATGTACAGAAAGCAAAATACACCATGAACCTCCATAACTGGAGTGTTTGCTGCCATATTTTTTGGGACACCCGTTTTCTTCAAAGGCAAATGGGTTGTAGGGATTTAATTCAGCTGAGGGAGTGGCTCTTTCGTATGTAAATTCAGATAACAGTGGGACAAATGGCTCTTTCTTTTTTGAACATATGCCTCTCTTCACGCCAAGATGGTATTTGTTTAGTATGTAAGCAGTCGAGAGTGAATAGTGTCAACGTGTTATTGTAAATGTACCCTATTAACTGGAACATATTTTACAGGAGGATGGTGGCAGCAGATGGTGTACTGTAACTGACTTCCTTACTTGTTGCTTATTTATTCTGAGACTTTTTTTTTTTTTTGTCCTAGCAGGCTTAGACATTTTTAACCTGGATAACTTTAAAAAGGAGAAAGTATATTAATAAAAGGTAAAAAGAATTCATATATGTATATATATACACACTGTAAATAAATATTTTAGTGTCATGTTTGTGTTACGTGATTTTATTAAATTTCTTTTTCTATCAGGCAAAATTGTAAGTACCCTCCTTACACTGTCATTAGGATATAGTGCTCTTTTAAAGGATGTGAGAATATTTTGAAACATTTTTTGATGTATTAATCTTTTAGCAACAAGTTAGAATTCAAGAATTCTTTGAAGTTGATTTGGTTTAAAAAAACAACCAACAAAAAACCCCACCTCAGTGTAAGCTGTGGTGTTTGGGCTGCATTCCTTCATACTTAACCATTGTGTTGCAAGAAATTCTTTGAATTTAATATATCCAAAATACATCTCTCTCCTCCCCTCTGACCCAAAGATTTCATCATTGTTTCAGAAATATGGGGTTTCCACTTTCCAGGCCTTATTTGAAAGGGAGAATGATCAGGTCTTTTAAAAATGAAAAAGGAAAAAATATGATGGACAAGGATGAAGTGAGAGAAATACAAAAGCCATTTTTTCACTTGTCTTATTAGAATCTCTTTAAAGTCTCTGTGTGTGTGTATAGTGTCTCACCTTTTATGTACACACACATATATTTACATGTATGTATGAAATGCTGGAGCAGTAATTTAGGACCACCATTCATTATCTGGTGTGGAAAGATTTCAGTTGCTTGGGCAGCTTCTCTTTTCCTCTTTGTAAATCCTACGGGTTTTGTCACAAAATGCCAAGGAACTGCTGTGGTACAAGCACTGCTGTCTGTGCCTACAGCTGTGGGGGGTGGAAGAACAGGATGAGTGTGTGGGGCAAATATTTAGAAAATCCCACTGTCTTTTCATGATGTAGAGTATTATATTATTTTAATTACATAATTTTTTTTTAGAAACATAAAGAGGAAACTTTAGTCTCAAAAATTATTTAGCAGCAGGGATTAACTTGAACATCTTAAGAATTATGAGTAGTATAATCTCACGTAGCTGTCATATTTTCTCACATCTGTCCCCATTGCAGAGACTGTGGCAAGACCCAGCTTCATAGCACTGTTGAGTCAGGTGTATATTGCAGGAAAAATATAGCTGCTCAATGTGACTTTGATCATAGTTTAAGTGGTTTGTTGCTTTGTTATCAGCATGTAATTATCTGGTCACCACTGAACTATACACTTAGGATCAATATCTGCAGTACCTGCCAATAAAACTAGGTGATACAGTTATGAAATGCTAATATGTGCCTAGAAATTTCTGAACAACCTTGTGTGCTTAAGATAGCTGTGTCTGGCACGGTCACACTGGCCCCTCTGCTGCCCTGCTCCCCTCCTCTCCTGCATGCTATACTTGTGTTTTGGTGTTTTGCTTGTATGTCTGGTTAGCTGACTTTCCCTCCTGCAATTAGAAGTCTTCTGATAATTCCCTGGTTGCTGTTTACTACAGTTGATTGTAAAATTCCTCTTTACCAAGACAAATTTTGGGCAAATGCCATCTTGGGGAGTTTGGGCTTGACCCTCACCCAGCCCCTTACAGACAGTGCTGTCTCAGCAGCCAGTGTTACCCAGGCTGTTTCTAGGGCAGCAGGGCAGTGTAGGTACCCCTCAGGTGGCTTTCTCAAAGGGCAAGCATCCGATTATTCTCCTTAGATTGAAAAGCAAGTTGAGGATCTGTGATTTGAGCTAAATTTAATAAAATAGGTGGTAGGCCGATTGTCTGAGCTGGTGGTCTGCTCCCATGGAAGGGATATGTCGGTACCTCCCATTCCCATTGCTGCGACATCAGCTTTCACCATGTAAGTCTTATGGGGAAAGGAGTGTTTTGTGGGTTCAAACAGGATTTACATGGACACCCCAACTCTACCCTGAGTTTAGCACCCTTTCCTCAAAAAATTAAACATGCACGTTAGGAGTAAAATGAGTGTTCAGATACATTTAATTTATAAATATATCCAGATATCTTAGCTTTACTTTTGTACTCAGCTTACTAAAGGGACCTTGGTGCAGCTGCTGAACTAACCAAACTGAGCTAGAACTGCAGATGTATAGGCACGTTTAGGGTTGTTGTATTACCCTATATGTACCTATCGTATGTACCCTATGTGTATATGGGGTGTTGGAGTGCCTGGTGCAGCTGCTTTGCTGCCCAGCAGCAGTGGTGAGCTCCATCAGCGGCAGGGCTGGGACTCTGCGGACCTCCAGGAGGAGCTCTGGGTTCAGCATACAGCAAGAAATTCCAGCAGGCTGGATAGGCTGCAGCTTTCTCACAGGACCTGATTTCAGTCTTAGTGCTCATGCTGGAGGAAAAGGCCTGCCTGGAAATGCTGCTCAAAAACCAGGGGTGAAACCCTCCTACTCTTCCCACTGCTCCCACAAATCTCCACTCTTTCAGAGCTAAAATGCACTTTTAAATACTAACCCACCTTCTCGGCTGCTTCTCTGGCTTCTGACTCTTTTCTTCCCTTCCCCTGTCTATGGCCACTTTGGCACCCAGCTTTGTTCCCTGCTCTGGACTGATGCAGGAGCTCCGAAACAGATCTTCGTGCAGCAGTTCACCAGCTCCCTCTCTACACACTCATGCCAGGGCAAAGAGCTAAGACCAATCTCAAAGCTTTAAATCAGTTAAAAGCACTCATTTTCAAGAAGTTTAATACTGGTTCAGCTGGATGTCATTGGAACACACTGAGGACACTGGACCGCAAGAAGGATTTCTCGGTCAAGCCTGTCTCTCAGACCCTGTGAGGGTTCAAAGCATGTCTGTCATCGTGAGGTAATGTCAGCACGACTTTGGGTTAGGTGGGAGCAGGTGGGACATGTCTATAGGGAGGTACTGCAGCTGCTGGTTTTGAGGCTGTTGATGTTCATGTGTAAAATTAATCACTTTGATTTATTGAGGATTTGGATCTTAAAAGGTAACTTTACCAAGGAGAGGGTTTATATGGCACAGGAAGTTCCATCTGAACTGATACCTTCTTATGGCTGTAATGCAGTGTCAGAAGTTCATAGATAAACATAGGTTGGAGATACTACCTTGCACTTTTCAGGTTAAAACCTTCAGCTCCCAATGCTTTGCAAGCTGTCAGCAAAATATTTTAGTCAACTCAGTTTACTGAGCTAGGGGAAAAAATATCCCCCTGTGTGAACCAAGTAGTTCTGGAGAAGGTTTGTTAACAGCACTAACCTGAGAACAGATCTTAACTGTATTGTAGCAGACACTTGTGGTCGAACACAAAGGCTTTTATTTTACAAAGAAGACAATAGGAGAGAAAAAATGATGGGGGAAAATGATAACAAGTTGAGACATTAATTTATGTAGGCTGAGAATCTGTCTAGAGCACATATTGTGTCTGAATAAACTGAAATCTGAGTCAACAGCTGCTTCACCAGAGCAGAACATAGAAGCCTCTTTGTTGAGAGAAAAGATCTTGTCCTGTGACCTTTGGATAATCATGAGTCTTGTGTAACTCATGTCATTTGAAAAGTGAAAGATGTTGGTTTTTTCGTGGTTTTCTAGATTCAGATGTGAAACTTGTCTCACAGAGAATGCCAGTAGTGAACTACAGCATGCCGACAGCAAAAATAGATAAAACTGATTTTTGCACGTGTTCTGTTTCTCATGTTAACTCACAGCAAAGTTAAGCTGAATTTTTGATTGTTTAATGCTCTTTCAAATACATTACTTTGCACATTAATTTTGCTGCATTCTTAACTTACTTTTTAATTGCCTATTTAGGTAGGAAAAACTAAGTCAGATCTGACTGGTGTTCTCTGCAGTTACCTCTATGAGAAACTAATTTTTTGGGCTGCTTTTGTACACCTAAGCAGGAGCAATGTCTCTATAGGCACACAAACATCTCACTGAATCCTACTCATTTTTTTTTTGAAAGATTACACAGAGTGACACAATTTTCTCATCTGCTTTTTCCAATGCAAGTTATTATCCCCTTGCCAAATTCAAATCTAAGAGGAAGCTCCTGATGTTTTTAACAGGTTTACAATTATCTTACAAGCTATGCTGCAAGATTTCTAAATTCATACTGCACATCCACACACAAAAAATAAACTTCTCGGGGCAGGACTTTTTCTAAATGTACAAAGCAGCTGCCGTAATCGGGTAGAGCTCTTGCCTACTGCCTCTGCTCATCCCTGTAACAGGTGTATTTATCCTGCAGAATGAGGGGGAAATGGAGACCCCATCACACCACAAACGATCCACCTCATAACCTGGTTGCCAGAAATGCGTAGAAAAGAGCTACAGGAAATCTGGGAGGAGAGATCCTATACGTAGTTTTGCCACATGTTGCAACTGCTTCCTAAGCTCGCTCTATATCTATCTATCTATCTATCTGTCTGTCTATCTATCTATTTATTTTTCAGACATGCAAAGCAATAATGAGATCTTGAAAGGTAAGTGTGCAACCTTCTCCCAGTAGGTGCTTGCCAGATGAGCAATGCTTGACAAACACATTAACTGCCAAACAACCAACCAAGCAGTGTTTCATAGTCATCCTCAACATCTCCATAAAACAGCTGTGGCAGCTGTGGTTTCTTCTCAATGAAAAGCATTAATCCACATGGGATTGAGAGAACAGAGGCTTGTTTCTTTACCACATGCAAGCATCCTAATGTATTCAATTTGAACTGGTAGAAGAAAGGAATATTACAAATCTAGAAGCAGAAAATAATTTATAAGCAAGGATATATAAACCTACTTGAAATCCAGCTGAGATATCCTAAGACAAAGTTCCTGTTTTGTACAGGCAAAAGTCTCACTGGATCAGCAAATCATCTAATTTTAACCTGCTGACAAGTCAAGGGGATCAGCAGTAACCCTAGGACTGCACCAACTGACTTACTGTGCAATTAGGGTGAATCATGTAATTGCTTTCTTCCTCAGGTTCCTTGTTTGCACAGCAGAGGGAAATACAATACCTATCTCTCAGATACAAAGTGGGGACAAACTGTTTAGAGAGCACTCTGGTGATCCTCAAGCCAAAGAAGTGCTGAGTAGGAATCAGCAAGCCTTTAGGGTCTCCATGAAGAGCTTAAAAGGGCTAGAAAGGGGAAGGTTTCCATGAAGATTGTGTTAAAAACCAAGAAAACACGTTGGAGCACTGCTTTTGAAGGCTTAGCAAAGGCTTAAGGTGCAGAACCTGTTAACTTCCCTTAAAATAGATGAGACGTGGCCACTGCTGAGAGTTGATCCCAGAACCGCATTTATTAGGCCAGTGCTTTAATCAGCCTCTGCTAGGAGGAAGACCCGTGCTGAGGGTTTCTGCACTGTGGGGAGTGATCTCTTCTCTGAAAGGTCATGCATATCCCTGTCTCCCAAAGCCAAAGGGTTCAGCTCTGGCTAGCAGCGACTTCTGAGGACTGAAATTATTACTCCAAGTTCAGCACTCCGACGTTCACTCCTCCTCTTTCTCCAGAGCCACGCTGCCCTGCTTTGCAGTTTACGATCTTTGCAAGCCATACCAGAATTCCAGCCTGGGCTGGATGCTCTGATATCCTTAATGAGACAGAAAAGGCACAAGTCATACAAACAGGGGCAGGAAAACAGTGAGGATCTGGGTTATACATAAGAGAAATGCATTGAAGACCACTTTTCTCAATGTTGGGTGGAGGTTAAAGGTATAAAAGGATAAAGTTTGCCAGTTGAGTTACAACATCACTAGCTTTCCTGAATTTTAATTTCAGTGTCAGTTGCTGTTCTGTTGCAGAAAGGCTTACTGTAAAAAATCCTCATTCTCTTAAGTAAGAATAGCCTACACATCAGGCTGATTTATCCAGCTAAGAATTATGTTTGAGAACTCAGCCAATTACAGAGCTCCTTCAGCCTTCCTGTTACATGACCGTGAAAAATGCTTTTCTTGGAAACATCTTGCTTGTGCACATCCTGTGCTCTGGGCAGGATCAGTGTAACTCTGCCTGACCCTTGTTAAACAGGATTCTTCAATCGTAGTATCACTTTGTTTTGATGATGCAGGGTAAACCTGCAGTTTGGGGCTTTTAAATACGCCCACCAGAAGAAAAAAGATGTTTTGTATGTGACAAGGGTTTATGCTTAGACATGACATGACATGTCTCATGACAGCCTTTTCCTGACTCTTGAACAACCATCAGAATGGTTCTGAACTCATCAACCCAAGGAGAAATTGCAAGAGAAACATTTTGTATTCCAGTGTAACACTCAAGATACCCAGCTGGAGAATAATCCGTAAACTGACCAACAGTCACTATTCTGAGGATAATATAAATTTGTCATTTATATCTATTACAAGATAAGGATACATTAATCTTTTATCATTTAGCATAAAGGACTGCATTTTCCCTCTTTTCCCACTCTTCCAAATCTGCAAAGTTGCATCAGAAACAAAAGGTAAGTAAAATCTTTGCAGATCAAAAAGACTGAACAAAAGCCCTGGGCTTGGTGTTTTCTTTGCAATGCACAACCTGAGAAGGACCAAACACAAAAGGTTGTCCTCTGAAACAAGACTGGGATAAAGGTTAGCACAGTGACGCTGGCTAAGAAACGCCAGTGCTACGGGAGAAAGTGTTCCTGAATGGGTCACGATTAACGCAGAACCTAAACCACTGACAACACAGAAACTAACATTTACTGGAGAAGCAGTTCTGGTCAACAAATGACTGAACAAATTTTTACTTTCAAAGGGGAAAAATGCTGAAGTGTAAACTATGGACAAGGCAATCCCCTCTTTCCCTTCTATCTTTTCCATTCTCTCTCATCTTTCCTCTAGGAGGTTAAGATCCTATGCGTTAACAATGTGTTGAAGATCATAAAAATGTAGAACAACCAACTCCATTGGTCACTACACTGACTCAGCCAAATTCTTTTAAGACATCTTTTAGAGATGGCTGCAGTATCAGTTCCTAGATTCCTTATTATATTCAAACAAATATGGATGTGAGGATGCAGTTCAGTTACCCAAGCATCCCTTAAAGCAAGTTCTGTATTTTTTAGGAAAAATATGTATCTAGTTTGGAGTGTTGGACCTGTCTAATAATCTGAATGTTCTGATCTCTTGCACAAAGACTTAACTGAAATATAGAAAGGAATGATAGGAAAAAAGACCTCTAAGACTTGGCATTCCATAGTTTCTATAGGATTCTTCTCTTTCTTGGTGATTTGAGACCTTGGTCTGTTTATTTGTGTTATCTGACAATTCTAAAAAAACGTGATTGCAGCAGCAACTTCAGAACATAACTTTTTTGAATTTTACACCACCCCCCCAGCATGTATGAGAGCCTGTCGCAGCATACGAAAATCTCCTCCACAAACAAACCGCATGAAATTTCCTACAGAAAATTCTACTCAAAACTGTTTTTTTTTCTAGTAGAATAAATGCTGCTCCTTCGTAGCTACATTTCAAAAAAGGAATAGGAACTGCAGAGAAAAAAATTCAAATTACTTAGTGTTCTAATAAGACACAAAGTAAAAACCATCTGGGGCAGACATACCTTCTAGAACAGGAGCTTTCCTGGTCCCTTTTCACTTCAACTCTAAGATCCCAACCCATTCCCCTGAGAACAAAGATGCTTAACACAAAGAGGAGAGCACAACAGCCCACTGGAAAGTGTACCATGGAGGCTACTCTCTCCCACCATTGTCAGGTGCAGTTTGGTGAATTCATTCTTCCCCTCCTTGCACTGGTTCAGTTGGGACTGCTGTGCTCACAGATCATGCTGTGTTGTGTGTTCTACACCCAACTAACAGTTGTCACAGTGGGAAAGGTATGGAGTGGGAGTTTCATAGGCACTCATTCTTGATTCGATACTAGTCAGCATTTTCACTGATTTAGCAGTACACAAATTAAAAGCAGAGAAGTGGTGTGGGCAGACTGCAAGTGCTTTGGAGGATAAAAAATCCTTCAGGATTAAAAGATGTAGTATTAAAGAAAAGCTAACCTCCAGTAAGATTAAACTATGCACTATGTATTAAAAACTAAAACTAGGGAAAAACCCTGTTGTAAATCAGTGGCTGAACTATTAAGACAATCACCTACAACAGAGCAGAACAATGTGTTACTGGCTGCAATTCTTGTAACTAGCTCACTCTGCTAGAGTTCCAGTTTGAATATTCCTCTGCACGCTTTCGGCAGGGCACAAAACTCCACTGTCAACTCTTACAAGTGAAATACTGGAAATTTGGCTTCTTCCGTACTAAAATTGCAGCAGTGAGTGAAAAAAGGAGGAAACACATGGAAAATAGTGCCAGAATGGGTGCGTGCATCAGAAAAAAATTAAGTATGGGATTGACTTGGAATACACCTTGATCAACATGTTCAAGGCCACGATGGGCTGTCCACCTCAAATTCTGTATGTCCTTTAGGGAGATAACCATTCATTAACCAGTAACACAGCTGAAGTGATACCACGCTGCCACTGAACAAATTCACTTTTCTAGCTTAGTTTAGTTAAAACAAGGTCCCCCTAAACAAAAATATCTATTCATATGATACTAAACACTTTGGATTAGCAAAATACCTGTTAAATCTTGAAGTTGTCATTCCTTTGCCCTCTCATGACTAAACTGTAAATTATATTAATGCTTTCTTTAGTGTCTAGATTTGTGGATTTACCTGCTATACTTTAGAAATCCCTGGCCCAAGCACCTTTTCAATATTTTTTAAATGTTTACAGTTGTAAACCTAACAATATTTTAATTGACAAAGTTTGATGTTTTAAAATATATAAGTGACATTTGACACAAGAGTTCATGTATTTTCAATAACGTGCCAAAACTTTATTGAGTTCACTCAACATTTATGAGGATTTATGTAGGATATTAAAAAAAAAAAAATCAGTTCCTTTTTTACTTTTCCCTTCAACAAAAGTACAGTAAGGTTTCTGGTATCACACCATTCTCATTCATTTTCATGCAGACAATATTTGGTACAAACAGGACTCAGACCAAAGGCTGAGGAAGTGCAGGAAATCTCTGAGGTAAGAAATGTCTCATTCTAGTAGTATTTTATCCTTCTGTTAGACAAGGCATTACATGTTTGGCTTTTTCTACAATGCAAAAAAGAAGACAGGTGTTTTGTCCATAATTTTATTTCAGGAGGAACGTTTATACAGTTCTGCATAAAGGTCATTGTATGCATAGCCTGAAGTACAAAGCTCCCTTTGAAAACTCCAGCACAAAGACACTGCATATTGACAACATTAAACAACAATGTGGGTGGTATAGGGCAAAAAAAAAATTAAAACAAAACAGCATTCTTCCTATTGGAAAAGCATAATAAAAGAAGGCACTTTCAGTAAATAAGTGAAGAACAGAAACATGCTGTATCAAAGATTACACAGAACTGACCCAGAGCACTGTAACAGAATTCTGCAGTAATGAACAAGTCAAATACAAAAAGGCACTACATAATCCTCTCCCTGCAACTCCCATTTCTCAACCAATTAGCCAACTGAACTTGGCACAACGGAGTCTTAATTATAAAGTGCATCTCCTGTCTTAATACATTTTGAAAAATAGGCTATACAACACAGGTACCAACATCCCCATGTGTACAATATATTGAAACAAAAATACACTGCAACTAGATTCAATCTAGTTATGAACTGTGCAGGAAAAAATATGGCTTCTTTACAAGTCTTTCAATAACCTCCATATAATCTGGAATATTTTTAAACAAACATGAATGCATTAGCAAGGTGGTAAGAGGTAGTGTTCTGAGTAAAAGGCAAACTTACAGATTTTATTGTTACATGGGTATATAACAAAGGTATCCCAGATTTTCAAAGCAGCATTACTGAACAAAAAGTATTACAGCATGCCATCTTGGGATGAAAATACACAGTGTTTTGGGGGTCTCAGATCAGTTCTTTCAGCAAAAATGACCATTTTACAATGTCCAACTCTGATCCCATTTTGTAACTACTTTTCTCTTGGTACTGGAAGTTTTCCTATTGCATTGCATTAAAATTTCCAGAGAAACTTTCTTCATCTTTAGAATTTAAAACCAACACATTCTCCATTCTTAAACACAGACGAGTCCATTTTTACTTCAGCAAGCGTTATTTTATGGCTATAAGAATACGAAAACACAAATACCAAACAGATGAACACATCAAATGTGTCACCACAGTGGCAACATATGACACATGAGTTAGATGTGTTCCATGATTTAATGTGAAACTTTTGTCATTCTGCTAGGAAAGTCAGCCAAATTGTGTATGTACACTACCTAAACTTTAGCCCTTATTAGACTTCAATATATTAAATATATAAAGGCTAGATAAAAACTGAAATCAAAGCAGCACTGGGTATATTTCTTACATTAATAATTTGTAAGGATTTATGTAAACATTCAATATGTGCATTCTTGCTCTTTGCTGTAAATTCTTCACAGCTACTCTATGCTCCTACCCACGGATACACCCCAAACGTGAACCTTTCCCAGGCAACAGCTGCTGCTGCTCAGCTATTCTTCATCCGTGGTATAGGCTACTTCAGCAACTTCAATTTCTGGGACAGAACTTCCAGCCAAAGAGCCACTCCAGCATGGCTCATGGTTCTCTTTGTCTGAGCTGCAACGACAGATCAATAAGTGGAAACTGGTATGATTTTCTATGGCCATTTTACGCAGACAATCCACAAAAAGTTGACAAAGCTTTTTAAACTTATCCCTTATTCCAGATCTAAAATTATCTATCCTGAGGGCCTTCATGTAGCAGAAAGGTGCAGTAAAATGCTGAATTTCTCAGCTGTGCAGAATCAATGCAAGACTAAACATTTCAAAAAACATACTTTAAGAATAACTAAAATACAAGTAAAATAATAGTATTTACCAGCTGTCCTCACCCAGGGTACCCTGGTCTGCTTCTACTGCAGAAGACTCCACCTCACCACTGCACTCACTTTCTTCTCCTGACATTTGACGAGTCATTTTTCCTAAAGATAAATCCCTACAACAGATAAGAACAGAGTACCACCAATCCATACAGCAAACATTTGTCACTGAAGAACTGTTTGTTTCGTTTTAACCTTGGCAGTTTCTGCAAGAAGACTGAAAGTAACCTTTCAATCTCACTCCTGCATGCCCCATTTCTTTCATTAGTACAGAGATGGCAGGGCTTGCACCAGATAGCTATTTAAACAGCTTATTTGCTCCAGCTGCTTATTCCTAAACTAAATTCAGTCCTCTAAATCTCCGGGCCACCAAGATGATTAGAGGGATGGAGCACCTCTCCTATGAGGAAAGGCTCAGAGAATTGGGATTGTTCAGCCTGGAAAAGAAAGCTTTGGGGTGACCTAATTGCGGCCTTCGAGTACCTGAAGGGAACCTAAAAGAAAGATGCAGAGAGACTTTTTACAAGAGCCTGTAGTGACAGGACTGCTCCCCCAAGGGAGAATGGCTTCAAACTGAAAGAGGGTAGGTTTAGATTGGATATTAGGAAAAAAATCATTATTGTGACTATGCTGAGGCACTGGAAAAGGCTGCCCAAAGAAGTTGTGGATGCCCCATCCCTGGAAGTGCTCAAGGCCAGGTTGGATGGAGCTCTGAGCAACCTTGTCTGGTGGGAAGTGTCCTTGTTCATGGCAGGGGGTTTGGAATTAGACCGCCTTTCAGGTCCCTTCCAACCCAGGCCATTTTATCATTCTCTGGTTACATGACAATTTAGTAGCTTCACAAAATTCAAGTCCCAGAGAAGTGTGTATGACTTTAGGTAAAAAATTACCATCAGACTAGGCTATACACACCTTGCCTAAATGGCAGAAGGATTCTAACCAAAATGTAGTCAGAAGGAGGACAGGCAGGATGATAAAAGCATTTCTTCAATAGTTTCTCACTGTAACTTTACAAAACCACACACTCAGTTTCAGAGCAATACATTTTGCCATTAGTGATACAGATAATTTTTTGTCTTAATGGCAACACAAGATAATGGTCCAGGTAGCTTGGCTACAAATGAGAATATGGTTAAGTAGATTGACCAAAGAAATCCTTTTTTCCCAACCATTTCTCTGTGTGGAAAACATACATCAATTTAGCATTGAAAGCTGTGACTTTAATTGGAAACAAAAGCTTGTGATCCATTTTGTCTCTAAAGTGATACTTCTGTATTTCTTTCCCTTTAAAAACTGCTCTAACTACTGTTTCTATTGTTTTATTTTAATGCATGCATTTTAGGTACAGCCTTAGCAGTATTCCTTAACATGACTGCTGGCCTGTGTTTGAATCAAATTCAGCAATACATAAAGGCCTGAAAGTCTCAGGACTTGTCCAGCTGTGCCCTCCTGCCTCACATCCATTGCAGGTACCCAGCCTTTAGAGCATGTAGGCATAAGACTCTTAACTCTTGCTGGGCCATCAAATAAAAACTCTACTTCAACAAGGCCAAAGACAGACACATTTCTTTTGGGTTCATTTCGCATCAGACAAGCTGAAGTTCTTAAACAACATCACAAGTTTACTTTGTAATTTGTACAGCTGAAAGTTGCAGAAGTTATCTTCCACCAAGACTTCAGACACTCGGCTGACTTTCAATAATTTTGTATGTGTGAGAAACTAGCAATGTGTTTGTGTATTTAAAAATCATTATCACCAGGGAAAACACTAAAAAAATCAAGTCCCTTTTTGCTATTCATGCCTTTTTATTTTTTGTCACACAGAATTTCCTATCACGATGTTTTAGCCAAATGCAAGTTATTTAACTTTTCCTGACTATTTCACTATTTAAGCCAGCAGCATGTCATAACTTTCTCATCAAACAGGGGAAGCACCTTCCAAATGTAGTTACTTGGCTTCAGGAGTAAGCAACAAACTGAATATGGTACTCTGATCAGAATTTCGGTGAGCCACAGTAATTCCATTTAAAGCCTTTTCCAAAGGTAGTTCACTAGAACACTGTAAGGTGTGATCTGTTAGTCAACCTGGATATGCTGGACTCAGCAACCCATTCAGTGTTAAAATAAAATTTAAGTTTTCTGTTTTTTTAAAAAAAATTTCTTCACTGCCCCTGGTCTGACACACACTCAAAGGGGATGTTTTTTCATCTTATCTCCTATTAGGAAGAAATTCTTTACTGTGAGGGTGGTAGGCACTGGAACAGGTTGCCCAGAGAAGCTGTGGATGCCCCATCCCTGGAAGTGTTCAAGGCTAGGCTGGATAAGGCCTTGAGCAACCTGGTCTAGCGGAAACTGGATGATCTTTAAGGTTCCTAAGTAATTCTGTGATTCTATGAAGTTCTAATAGGACCACACTAAGGAAATGCTGCAATACTGACTCAGCAGCTCTAATGGGACACTGGATTAACACAACATCAATTCCTCAGCTCCTGCTACAAAATTTAGCAGACAAGCATCATTTCCCCTTGGGTTTAAGTGGACAACTTCCCATGCTATTTGAATTGTATCTGCAGCACCTCATTCCAAGCAATTCAGAACAAAGTTAAAGAAATTATTACAGACATATAACTGCTTGCTCACTATGCTCTGTCAAAGCTTTGAGTACAGACAGAATTTTGTAACTCAAAGCAATTTTCCCACTCATCTCTAGTAGGGCATTTCCCATTTTCAAAATTTCAAAAGCAGAACCGAATCTTGCTCTATCTTTACAGGACTTAAAGGATTAGGAAACAATCACAGTTACTTTAGAGGGAAAAGATAGGACAAGTTTCTCAGTCATTTGTACTAAATAGCTTTTAGCCAGCATATGAGAAAGAGCTTACTGAAAATATTGCTTTGTATGTGGTTATGTAGGGAAAATGGTTTCCAAGATACAGCTAAAGCTGGTGCTTGTGACTAGACAGAGAAAATGCTTTCATGGAGATAAACTCATAAAACCCTTAAAATTTCTACATACCTAATTCTTCTTTCAACAGCATCGATATGAAGTTGCTTTTCAGTTAATAATTTCTTCAGTGATTCAACCTCCTTTTGTTTTTCAAGCAGTTCTTTTTGTAGGCGATAATTTGTTTCCTCCAGAGTTTCACAGAAAGCCTAAAAGACAAATTTAAGAGCATCTTCAATTTAACTTCAGTGGACTGCCTTTACTGACTTTTCTCTTAGAAATATCAACTTGTAACAGTGTTATAGCTGCTTGTCTTCACATTGATTACCATAAAAAGCTATGTAAATTTTAAACAAAGTTCTTATCTTAACAATGTTGCTTTGCTTTGAATGATGAATTTATTATGCTAAACTGCAATGCAAATACTTAATCACATTGTTGGTTTGTCTCACAAGAAGAGAGACTTTAGAAAAGCAGTCCCTGATTTTGAACCTTTTTGCCTATACGGAACAGAAATTGAACTCCCTTCTTCTCCCCTTTTCTTCTCATAAAGTTTTGTTTTCACATGACTTGAAAGTCAGTTTCAACGTATTATACACTTCCCCACAGTGTGAGGAAGACTTGGATTACATGTTCTTACCCAGGATAAAGACAAAGCTGTACAGTTCTGTAACAAACACCTGCTACAAATATGAAATCATGACAAACAGAAGACCGGTACAAAAATATTTTGAAAAAGTTTAATAGGGTGCTGTGAACACTAACTACTCAGCCATGACAAATATGCTGTGCTTCTCTGCTGAGCATGACATGTATGTGTCACACCCCCTGATGGATCCTACAGTGAGCATCTCAAAACCTGAAGTGAAGAGCCCATGTCTAATGCAAGATCCACTGAATGCAGGAAGTGACAGCAGCATTGGCACAGAGCCTCCTCATCTATTACTGGAAAGCACATGTCTCCTAACAGTAATGTGCAATTCTGATTTAATAATTTACATGTTCTCTATAAATAAGAGCTCCACATGGGAGGCTTTCTTGGCTTAATATTACCTGCAACTAACCACTAACTCAGAGTCCACTGGATATAAACATTTTATACAAGGTTGGTTAAGAAAAATGCTGTTAAGACACTGTTTTCCTAAAGTTTTAAAACAGGCTACAAACATCAAGAATATACTGTCCTTTGCTTTAACTGAAGCAAATCTTTAAAATGTTACATTTTTCTGTAATTATACAATACAAACAAATGAGGAGTTTTCAATTCAATAACCTATTTTTTTCCATGGAATTTTAATTTATTTTATTGACTCAGACAGTAGATTTATCTTTGTTGACAGGCACTTGAAGACCAGTCATGAGTTAAGCCATAGCTTTATTCATGTCAACCAGAGCCAAGAGCACGTGTCTTGCAATTCATTCTTCACACAGCATTTGTAGTGATTGCTTTAGCTATCACTCTGGTTAAGCAGTCATCCCATTTCAGGCAAACCAATCAAGTAAATTTTTCTGCTCTTTGTAAAAATATTCAAGGTTGCTGGTACCTTAACTGAAAATTGGACATTATTCCCTTAAGAATATAATTAAGTTTATTATTTCAACCTTTAGATGTATGTACATGGAAATTTCCCTATACACAAAATAGATAAAAATATTGCACAAGTGTTGAAAACTGCTTCATTGTTCTGTATGACAACTGAATAAAGCCTTTTGGAAAAACTTCTCTCTATCTGCAATCTGGGTATGAACTGCCCAAGAAAATGCAGTCAGTGTTCACAACTGAGTAAGAAAACATCAATATATTTTGAAGGATGCTGTAACAGCAGAAAAGTGAACCAAAGCTGAGAAAGGGAACAGTGTGTAATGAGCTATCTTGTTCTTTAAACAGCTGGACACCTGGAATCTGGAACAATTTTAATGCTCAGGTTGGACTAATTTTCCTTGTAATTCTGAAAGGACAACTGGGAAACAGCTTTGCTTCCTTCTTCACTGGATCATGAAACAGAGATGGCTGGGAAAAGACCTGTGGAAACAACTACCAAGGATATGACAAAAAAAAGATTTAGTGCATGTTTTGCCTACTTTTCTTTGATTAAATTTCTAGGCCTTATCAGCTTCTAATGGAGCAGGTACCTGTATCCTTCCCCCAAAAAAGATAAATGTGTTTTGATAAGTCTTTGGAATAACAGAATAGACGTAAACCAAATAGAAGATATCCATATTTTCCATTATCAGGAAAACAGAAGATTTCTTCTGCAATGCTTTGAATGGTAATAGAAAGGCAAAACAGAAGTAAGTTTTGAGATATCTTTAAAAATGAACTCCAGGAATAAGTACATGAACCTTGGTGCTTTTCCTGTAGAAGGCAGTTCAGGGGAAAAAAAAAGCAACAAACAGCAAGGCAGGGATATACATGCTTTTAGTATGTAGGGGTTTAGCCTCCTAACAATCAGAAGCAAGACAAAAAGCATGGCCACAACCACAGATTTCAGGTTGAGCAGACTTCAAATCTCTTCAGAAACCTGCTTGGAAGAAAGAATCCATGGAAAAACACCTTGGAGCAAAGAGCAGTCCAGGAGAGCTAGCTGGTATTTAAGATCACCACCTGCAGGGTCAGTAAGTACAGCTCAACAAGTAGAAAGTCAAGCAGAGGTTGCAGGAGGCCCGTGTGGATGAGCAAGGATCTCCTGAGCTCAGACATAAAAAGCAATTCTACTAGGGGTAAAAGCATGGAGGGGTGACACTGGAGGAATGTAAGGCTGCTGTCTAATCTTACAGAGACAGAATAATGAAAGTGAAGGACAATCTGGAGCTGAATCTGACAGGGCATGTGAACAGAAACAAAAAGAGGATTCTACAAGTACATAATCAACAAAAGGAAGATGGGAAACCATGGATGTGTTGTCTTGATTGGAAAGACCAGCCTTGAGTAATTCCTTCCCTGCAACCAGAAGGAAGGGCAAGACAAACTTGGCTGCAGTGGGGCAAGACCAGATCAGGGTGCACTTGAACAAACTGGACATACTAATGTCCACGGGACCTGAGAGCTTGCACCTTTTTACTGTGCTGGTGGTCAGCCACTGGAGCAGGCTGGAGAGAGAGGCTGTGAAGTCTCCTCTGTAGAACACTAAAAACCTTGACTGGACATCGTCCTGGGCAACCTGCAGTAGCTGATCTTACTTGAGCCAGGAGGGTTGGAATAGATGATCTTGACAAGTCCTTTCCAACCTCAATCACTCTATAATAAGGTGGGGCATCTCTTGGAGAATTTTATGATAGCTGTCTCAACAACTTCACAGAAATGGGTAGTAGCTAAAACTACAACAGCACAGCTATTGTAGTGGTTTGATTAAATTCCAGTGGAGGAATAACACAGATTTCACCACAGTATGCATGACTGAAATTTCAATGAAGGCACCTAAATTTTTTTAAATTATCTGAACAAAGAATTATGGTCATTTTTAAAAATTTACATCATCTTAAATGTCAATGATACAAAGTGACTGTACAGAAACCAAATATGAGCTTGTGACACAAAAAACATTCCAAATCTTTCACATGCACACAGTAATGTAACAAGAGCCAACGCCCTCCTACATACATGCAAAGCAAACTGGCAAATATAAATTTAGTTGGAGTAGCATCATTTAACATTCATAATTTCTGCAAAACTAACAATGGATGTACAATTCTAAAACATAGATTTTCTATAAAGCAAGAAAACTAAGATCATCTGCTCTAGACAGTCTTGGTACTGCTCTGCATGCCAGTCAAACTTAATTCTAATAAAATCAGCTGCAGCACACAGTATTATTTGTTCATATGCTTATATGTTCATATGTATATATGCTCATATGCATGTTGAAAGGCTGCTGGTTTACAACACTACTTAACAGTACTTAGTTTTCTGCAAGAGCACTATTTTTGGTGGTGAGAATTCATCATTTAACTGCATTCATTACATGAGAAAGTGTCCCTTGCCATGACAGGGGTGTTAGAAGGAGATGATCTTTAAGGTTCCTTCCAAACCAAACCATTCTATGATTCTGTGATTTTATAGCAAGAAACATTTCCCTGCAAGACCTGAAGTCTAAGGTATAAGCATTGTAACAATGTGCTGAATGTAAACTTATAAAATCTCTCCTTATAGTCAGTAGTTGCCTTATATAAGCAGTTGCTTTAAAAATAAAACTTCATCCATGGCTCATAAAAGGCAAAAAATAAGATATATTTTGGGACAGGGGTGAAGTCCAGCAGTCGAAGATGATCAGTGTGCACCAATTATCAGACTATGCCCGTTCTAGAAACACATCCTTTTGTGATTTTTGTGAAAGAACAGAAACAGAAGTGTTTCATTCCATACCATTACATAAATCTTACAATATTCCAATGACACCTGCCTTTTGCATTCTGTTTCTATTCTACTACTTAGCACTTACCCTGCTCTCCTCTAGACTGTCAAAAGGACCCGGAGGATCATCCAGACAAAGAAATTCTCTGACTGCAAGGCTTTACCAAATAAAAAGAGAATAAATTACTTGAAGTACAAAACCAGCAGCAACACTTGAAAATGATCACAAAATTGAGGTATTTCTTTAAGTGACACAAAAATTTACATCCTCAAATTTACTCCCAAGCATTCAAAACAATTTCAACAAACTATTAAGTCTCTGTTGTATGTGTTGACCGGGGACAGTATTTAAAATGTAACTTATGAAGATGAGTAAGCAATTTTAGAACATGATTTTTCATGACTTTTAAATATTTTCATAGAATTTGTTGCTACATGACAACTGACAAGTTTATCACTTTGGTATTGAAGAGGTTTGAAAATTTCTCCTGGAGAAAAGTAAGTATTATAGAATGGATGAAAAAGTATGCTGTTAAAATCCATATGCAGATCCCTTCAGGGGATTTAAGGGGTATCAGGGGATTTAAGCATGAATACTGAAACATGTTCACCTGTCTCCATTTTGCTAAGATCATAATCCATTGACATATACACATTCTATAATTTTTATATATATAGTATATATTTTTATATAAATAATAAGTTTTAAAATAATGGAAGACAAAGCTAATGTGCCATGGATCTACATAGCTATCTCTAAACACATATTTCAAACTAATGCAGTCCACTTAGAACTGTGTAACAGTTGTCATCCCCCTCTGTGCCTTGTTTTGCAAAGGCCAGAAGAAGGAAGTAGGTGTAATCCTGTGGTTTGCTACAGAGTATTTCAAGCATCTTTCTCATTCTACCTTCCAAATTTAGATTACTTTTCACAGAACTCTTAAACATCTCCAAACATGTCCCTTCAGCTACCTTTTTAAGAACTTCCTGCTCAGTTGTATTCATTCTTCTACAAATAACCTCAAATCAGAACACTATATTCACAATTAATTAGCAAGTAGTAACTTAGAAGCAATGTTATGCTTGCACTCACTACTATAAATCTTTAAATCATCTACTGCAATGAATACACAAAAATGAAGAATGTGGATCCAAACGTAATTTCCTGTCTCTTCCTCCCACTAGGATCCCATGGAAAGGTGAGGGCAAAAGGCAGTAATTTTCTGTCTTCCATTCATTCCCTGCATTTGAGGTTTTCACAAAGTACAAACACAAGGAAAGTTTCACCCAGCAACCATCCTGATCAACCAGCTTCAGGTCTGGCAAGCAAAATGAGGAGAAATTTCTCCGAACACTAATCATTCATTATCCTATCACTTTTAGTTTTAGGAAAAACTAAAGAATATTTATCTAAAATACACCAAATATTTACTTTGTTGCTTCTTTACCTAAAATAGGCACCTGACAGCACGAGCAGTTATTTGCAGCCTAGCTTTGCTCTGACCCTGCTCTCCCCTCCATGTGTTACAGCTCTTCCTTTCATTTAACACATAGAAGATTCTGCCTTGGAAGTACCACAGGGATCTTTCCCGTCCTGTGACAGAGACCGCTGCACACATGTGCTGGCTGACATCCCTCTCCAGGGAGGAGCAGTGCCAGCACCAGGGAGGGCAGCAAGGTGCAGCGTGGCACATGGGATCCCTGACTCCAAGCTGACCGACTTCCTCCCTTCCAAGCTTCTTATACAGGACAGCTCTGTCATCTATATAAAGCCAGATGACGCTTCTGTTTAGCAGGTTAAGCTTCTTTCTCCCACTTCACGAGTTATGTGAAATTTTCCTGAACACAATTTAACTCTGTGGGTGGATTTCAATTTATCTTTCACTGCCATCTCCAATAGAACGCAAAACATGAGAAAAAGTCTATAAAACACAGACTCTAAATTTAGCCACCTGCATATATTACCCTCCATTTTATCTTTAAAATACTTTGTGAATGTAGTTTTATTAAAAAATAGGTATAGCAAATGAGCTCTCCTATTCCTGAAGGACAAATTTCCCACTGTCAATACAGTACATAAAGCATAAAGAGAAATAAAACAGACTTCTCTACAAAGAGAAAAGGTTTTTTTGGTTTAGGTCTAACCCAAGCAGTTTGACTTACTTGCCAAAGTGGAGAAGTAAATGGTGAGCTTTAAAGGAGAAAGCAGAGTCAAATGCTCACCACTGCTCATGTGAGGTACAAGTATTAACTCCCATCAACAGTGAATTTATTCTCTGATAAGTTGGTAAAAATATTAGATGGATCAAATCTCCCTCATTCTAATCACTTCTTGAGAAATTCAGACGTTCTATAGACCCAAACACTAGAACCATATAAACAGGTTATAAAGTTTATTAAAAAATTTTGTCTTCATGCAGAGCCCTACAAGGACAAAAGTTCTCAAAACCACATTTCAGTCAACCATCTCTTCATTAGCCAAAATACAAACATTTTATTTTAATTCCTTTTTGTATCTGATAACCCATGCAGTCTAAAAGTTATAGTGTGGAGTTTTTTGCCTTAAACTATGACAAACACTATTTTGCCCAATATGGTCCATCACTAAGACACAAACAAGCCAGCTGAAATGCTGAACTAGCTGCAACAATACAAAGCATAAACACTTCGGATCTATTTAAGCAAGTCCATTCCACTCATTGGTGTGTCTCCAGCAGCATAACAGAAGTTACATTTAGGGAATACTAGAGACTGATTTCTTTTCTTTTTGGCATACCTATTATTGTGTAATTTAATTATTAGGAAGTTTTTAAACTTCTCAGCTGCATACCTCACTCACATAATCATATTTAACAGCCACTGACACAGAAACTCACAGGTTAAGCCCCATTTCTTTTTGAAACCGTTTAAGCTTTGTCTCTGACATCTCACAACAAAGCTTTGCCACTCAGCATGACATACTCCAGGATGACTATGAATCATCAAAATATTAACATTCTTTACTTGCCTTCCCTCTCTCCTTTGATGATTTCACACGCCCTGTTTTGTCTTACCTAACACAACAGACTAAAGAGAACTCTTCTTGCAGGGAAGTTTTTCTGCAGCTTCATCTGTTCTTGCTTGCTTTCTCTGTACCCCTAACAGACACCTCCTTTGAAACTGAATGCTGTGTTTTAGCACTGAACTATGTGGAAGAACAATTCAGATTCCCAGAGCAGTAACTTCTTTTCCCCCTTTTAAGTTCCTGTAATGATTTTAATGAAACTTTTTGACTATTGCCGAGTACTGAACTGATTCAGAAAACTAGTGGTATCAACACCAATAGTTATTTTCCAGGTTGTAAAAACCAGTTGGGTTCATAAATCTGTAGGGGTGTACTTACTGTCATTTTGTACTTCAAGACACGAAAATTGATGTTAGTGACTCAGTGCCTCAGGACCCTTCTACAATAGCTGGTGATCTCATTGTTCACTCCATTTTCCAGGTAATTTCAAGATGTTCTGAATGTTAGTGTCCATAACTGTGATCTAACATGCCATAGGTACTACCCCTAAATTTCCATCAATCCTTTTCCCCTTGTCTTTTAACCATTTTACACGACTCCTGTCATAACTACTTGTTTGTCAGACTTCCCTCTACAGGAGACACTCTATCATTTTTATTTACCTGCTTACCACTTTGGCTTTTTTTTTACTACAAGCAGTACAAAAGTCAGACAGATGTACAAATCCCTATTTTTCAGACTCAGCAGCTGAATGCCTTATAAAAACATGTCAAATGTAGTAACAGCCCTTCTACTAAAGAGTAAAGTAGGTATGAGCACTATTTGGTCTCATGGTCTCACACCACGGCTTGGCAATATCACAATTTTGTTCCCTTAAAAGTCTTGAGGGAATGAGGTTGGCTTTAGAAAATTTCTTATTCTTTGTTTTGAATGAAGTTTCAGATGATGACAGGTCCTCAGACTCATTCCTCAAAGAATCTCTAGTACAAAAACTTTAACTTTTTTATTTCTGGTGATGGCAAAGGTTTTAAAACTAACTGCTTTGCCTCTAGCAAGTTGCTTACTTAAGTTCTCTTCTAGTCTATAATAAAATTATTTTACACGTCATTTGTCAGAATTATGCTCTATTAATTTTCCTGCTTTGGAAGAATCTCCCACTTTGTACAAAAAAAGATACTGTTGGAAGAAATCTTTGCACTTTGCTGCTTAAACACATTATGTTTTTTAAACTATTAAGACTTTCTTGATTTGTGGTTTACATTTACTTATGTACAGGAATCTATAAAGGTACTCCTATTACTATCATGCCATTATCAATTAAAAACCTGTAGTTTAATACATATTTTAAGAACTAATTGCATAATAGTGTAGGTACTCTCCATTATGAAAGCCCAACACTTAATCCTAGTATAAATTAACAATATATTAATTCTGTATTAAACACAGAGAAGTAATGTTTTAGGAGTAAACATGGGATTATTCTAACAATTTAAATATTACAGCTTTTAGTTATCCCTGTACAATTCAATTCCAATTCCACTTTTTTATTCTAAGATGGGACTAATTTAAAAGGACACTGAATAATTCACATAATGACCAAATGTACAATATTTATGTTATGTTACTGAAATCCCTCACCACAGGGCCCAAAGATACACTGCTGGAGTCTAAGAGTTTTATAAGAGAAGTATGGACAGAAAAAAAGCCGGAAATGCACAAGCAAAGTTCAATCCCATACCAGTTAGCGATATCTTTGTGAGCTACTAGGTTCTGGAGGAATGCCTGCAGCCCCAACTGCCGATCTTCCAGGAAGTCAGGATTGTAATTATCCTTGAACCAGCGCTTTGGTGGAAGCGCCAACCGAAAGCCTGGAAACATATCTTTTAGCTGAAATTGAAATTAAAGACAAAAAAATTAAAAATTCAAGAAAATAACAATTTTGTCACAGGCACTGACTTTACTCAGATTTATGAGATATTTCCAACTTCTGCTAAGTTCAAGCACAAGGTAAGTCTCAGCCGTAAGAACAATCCAAACTACAACTTAAATTGTGGACACAGTTCTGTCATTGGCTGTGCTGCCTTATGCAATACAGTGTTTGCATTTTTCCTCAAATTTAACAAATAAAAATAGGAACGTAAACCTTTGGTTTGTTGTCTGAGTCTGCTATTTAAAGCCTTTGAGTCTCTAAACATTAAGAAAACTGTAAATAAAAAGCATCAGATGAGTAATAATTTCAGTGTTATTTCTTCTAGAGTACTCAGGGATAACAATACTATATATACACATATATATAGAATAAAACCCCATTACAGATCTACAACTCTGCAACTTGTCTTTCTTGGGGGGGACTAGAAGAATAAATTACAACACATGCATGAGATACTTCTTTGTACACCTAGAATAATAAAATTTCAATATGCAAGTATGGCTCAAACCCTAGTAACATGTAAAAGTGTATTTCTGAGTTACTTAAATAGCAATGGGGTATAGTTGGTAGCAGAAACACCCAGAATTTTTCTTTGAATTCAGAAATATTTTTCTAATATGCATGATAATAAAAAAAACTTTAATATTTTGATAAAAACCAGTTTTTCAACGCGATGCTTGACAAAGAAAAATCTGGGAGAGGACTTACAACCAACATGAAAAAGCAAATAGGTTTTTCAAAACCTGATTATCTCAGTTGCCACACGAATTGTTTCATCTCCTTTCCTGAATACAGGATCTAGCCAGTTTCCATCTGAGATGTTCTGCACACACCTAGTATATTCATATGAATGCTGCAGTGACAGAAAATGCTAATGAGTAGTTCTTTCACCAGATTAAGTTTTAGAAAAGTTAGAACAGATACTGCATTTCAAATAGAATCTCTCTACACACTTTAAAGGAAGAACCACATTAATGGATCACCTTTGCTCATGTAAGTACCATTTCACAGCATGAGGCGCTTTTTAAACATCGCAAGTATTGTTTATTCAAATAGCCCATAATAACAACTAGTTCCTTATTTACAGAATAGTTTATTGTCAACGCCTTGCTCTTTATTTCTGAATCTAATTATTTAAGTATATTTCTTCCTCTTACTGAATTTCATCTTGATATTAGAGACTCTTCTTTATGTCTTTATCTTTGGTCTTCCAAAGTTCCTTCATCTCTTACCAAGTTATCATTAATATTATATATATATATATTTATATATATGAAAGAATGTATCTGAATAGAACAGAACCCATAGAATACAACAAAATGAGTTCCTGTTAGTTGTACAGAAGACCACAGATAATCATGGCTGGGAAAGCTTTTCAACCACACAGATTTCTGCTTAATGGTACTTCGACTTGTCTGGTCACATAGATCACGTAATTTAATTCAAAGGAGAGAGTATGCCTACCCACAGATTACTCCTTTTGTGGTTGAACAGTGTAAGAGCCAGCTGCTGCCAGTGGACTAATTTTCAACAGCACAGTCCTGGGGCATTCTCTCTTGAGCACTCTGACTCAGACACAGCAGGAAAACCCGTGGGTCAGACCACTTATTCTGGCTGTGACTGCTTGCTTGGATTCAGCACCTTTCCTACCCCTTCCTACATCACTGTGTGTCACATTACACATGTCACACGAGTCACAGTCTTGGGGAGAAATGTTAAACTTCTTGGTTCTTAAGACTGGCCATTTCATTACATGTTTTCAAACTATTATTATGTTACTATTTTGTAATTCTCTCATATTTCCTGAATGGTGGTAAGTTTAAACTTGTAGAGCTGACATTTCTGGATTATAAAAAGTATAATGTCTTACAGACCCAGGAGTAAATGGTTTAGATGTATAATGAAAGATGAAGACGCTTCAGACAGTAATACAAATTTAAAAAATAATCATTTTTCTTTTAAACAGAAATACTAACACCTAGAAACAGTGGTAGAAGCCAAATACTTTTGCCAAAGATTTGATGGCAAAGACTAAGGGCTTCACTTGTAAAATTTAAGTATTTATTCTAATAGATACTTAGGCATTTAAATTTTTCAAACCACTGATAACCACACTAAAAGTCAATGGAGGTAAGCCAATTCTTGACCTGTACCTGACATAGCAGATCAAAATGCAAACTGCTATATGACTTGACTTCCAAAATCTGAGTTGAAACACCAAGATCATCATCTCAAAAGAAGTCAGGCTTTTGCCAATATCAAGACATTCCTTAATTTAGGATAGACTGTATTTAAGACAGGAATTTCTTCAGAAAGAAATCTCTAAACTAATTCACATTTAGCAATTTAGTTTTAGACTCCACTGGTTTCAAAGGTCAAACCAAGAACTCAGAGGAATTTTTAAGTTCAAGTCCATTTTCAAAATTTCAGCTGAATTAAGTTCTTAGTTGATTAGGCACATTAATCCAAAGTGATAAGCTACACAAAAAAATCCCTTACTATGGGAAAAGAAAGGGCGTGTTATAAGGTTCATGTTGAAATATGAAAGAACATACTAGCAGGAAGTGTGTTTAACTGGCAATGAAAGATTATTCTTAGGAGTGAACAGTGGACAAAGAACAGTGCAATTGTTTCTCTACTTTTGATACCCAAGCACTATTTACCAATCATAAAAACCTGTGCTTTTTAGACAAGCATTTTTTTCAAGTATTCTAAAAATTTTAAGTTTTTGACTCAGAATTCCTATTAATCTGGTGTTTCCTCCTTCATCTTTAAAGATCTGATATAGTATTTCACTATTAACTTTTAAGACACTGGAAACAACTAAAGACAGACCAACATACAAAGAACTTACTTATGTTCATGAAACTTCAGTTTTATCATGAACAAAAGCAGAGTTTATTGCACAGAAAAGGACTAAATAACTACTGGATAATTCCCGCAAGAGAACACAAGCTCTTAGTTCTACTTCCATGCAGGGGATAAATAATCAAGAGTTAATTCCTTTACCATATAAACTAGGAATAAATATAAAGCTTGATGCACACTAACAGCTTTAGATGAAGTTTTTAAATCTTCAGTACATCAGCTGTAGCTGTTTCATGTATCTTTGAAAAAATGAGGAATCATATTTTTCCAGTCATTAATACAGTATGTGTTTTATATGCATTAAAACCAGAAAAAATAGAAGAAGTGGCAAAATATAAGACATGAAAGAAGTGAGGTAAGATAGCTGAGAATTCATCAGTGTAGAATTCCCACCTTGTCATTAAGCCTGGAGAAATCTGTGTACCGTCTGAAAACCACCCAGCTTTCCTCTGGACTTCTTTTCACCAGTATTTTGTATACCTGTGTGGAAAGACAGGAATATCAGAAAAATGCACAAAACTTCACACTGCATTGTCTGGAAGGCTGAAATGATCTTCTATTGATTAATGAAAGAAAACTTCTGGATAAAAAAAAAATTCTTAATTAGAGTAAAAGAAACCCAAATAACAATTATCAGTACAAAGAGTTTAAATTCATTTCGGAATTTAAGGAAGGAGCTGCTGTAATTCCTAAATACATGTAGCTATTTCTGTCTGTAAGAAAGAACGTATTGCCCAGCAGAACAAAAGACTTGGCTATCAAAAAAGTAAGGGAAGTGTGTTTTAGTGATCTACTTTAACCTTTGCTAAATTAGTTTTACTCATTGATCCCAGAGGCCTCCCTGTTTTTAAGACGACTGTTAATAATCAGGTACTGTGATATTGTTTCAAAATGTCTCATCTGACTTGCTTCACAAAGAAAAATGATGCAGAATAAAATGACATTCTCCTCTGCATTTGTCTTGAACATTAGGTTTTGTCTTTCCAGGCAAAATATGACTTCACTAGAAAACTGCATCAGAATGATCATACCAGCACTGTGTAACGGAAGTAATGGATTCTTTGAATCAGATTTAGCAAGACAACAGCACAGCAGTACCATACTCCTATTTAAAAGCAAATGGATAAAGAAACAAAACAGTGAGGATAATAATAATAGCACAATTACTTTTTAGAAGGTTTGATATTCCAGTGCCTGCAGGCAATGAATCTAACAACACAACTTCAACTAGAAAACATTAAACACTGTCTAATGTCATAACCTTACTTTCTCCAATGTAAGCAAAGAGAGGTTCTGCACTTGTACTGGGTTATTTTTCCCAGTCTGTATGTAAAAAATACAATACAAGAAAGAAAAAGATGTTTTTAGAATTGTAATGATACAAAATCCCTCACTTAACCAAATTCTTTTTAAAACATTTTCTAATCTCCTACACAATAAAATCTTTTCCAGTATTTCATGCTGTCAAAGCATGTTGTCTTAACTGATAAGTGTATTTTTCTTATTGCAGTCCCAACATGTGATGACCCCAGTGCAAGCCAGCTTCTGTACAGGTCTGAGACACTCTTTCTAGCAATTTTGTATTCCATAATATATTAAGTTGCAGATAGTTACAGAAACTACAGATAACTATGGTGCAAATCAAAAGCAATTTTTCAGCAAGTACTTCTCTTATCTATGTTTTAAACACAATTTCACTTTCAAGAAACATCATCTGTGGAAGTAATGGATTCTGACAGAGGAAAAAGCTCTTAGCTTTTAAAATTCAAGCTGCAGGATATGCTTACAAAACTACCATTAAAATATAATTTTTCTGCCTTGCATTTTATGTATAAATGCTTATCCAAATATTTTATTACTTTGCTATCATACTGAAAGTATAAACAGTTTTATTTTCATAAATAAAATAAAGAAATAAATGTAAAACTGTGAAGACTGCTAGTACACAGTAAAACACAGCAAGACACTTTGGAATATGCGTGCGAATTTACTTGCTAATCAGCATTCTATTCTTGTATTCTACTGCAAGTTCTGAAAAAGTATTGTTTAAAAATGTATACAAGAAAAGATAGAATAATTTCCAAGTAAACATTAGATAACTTAAAAAAAAAGTTCACCAATTACAGTGAACTTAACTGTAACAGAGAGTGCAATCAACTTGTGATTACTGGCCTCAAAATTATGGTCAACCTGAAACAAACATGTTTCGTTTTTCTGCCAAAGTTAAAAAAAAGGTGGTTAGGTGTTTTTTGGCTTTCCTTTAAGGTTTGCAATTAATGAATAAGAACTAAAATACTACAAAATCACCTCTCAGCTCCTTTATACAAGAGCTGAGGTAAAAATCACAAATTAATTCAACGAATTCACTTAATTCCACTCAATCATGAACTGCTTTATTCTATAAATAAAAAATCATCAATGAAAATACACGTGTATGTGGTAACATTCTCTGGCTGATTCAGCATCTTATTATCATTTCTACTTGGCTTAAAAAAAAAAACCACAGAAAAAAGGAGGGGTAAAAAAAAAAAGAAAAAAGTGCTAATTGAACATTCGAACATTCCAGGACTGTGAATTCACTTAAGACCAAATGTTTACAAGGAGATGTTTTTCAGCCTAGGTTTTCTCTCCCATAAGCTTCAGCAGTCACGTACTCTAACATGCACTAACATCTAACTCCTGAAGTCTGGACATCATTCAGCTTAATCAGATTCTTATTTTTGGAAACCATTAAATGCTACCAACAGTAAAATAAGAATTCAGCAATTGAGTCTCCTCTCTTTTACAAGTGATTTTAATTTGATTTGCACTGTCTTCCATCTCATTGATTTAGCACTGCAAAAGCAACCCAAATTTCTAGGACTAATTACTTGCTGGTTTGAATGCACAACAGCAAACTGCCTGCATGATATGCAACTGAAAACAGTTAATTGTGTGCTTTCAGAAACCAACACAGCAATAGAAGTGAAATAGGGAAGAGCAAAAATGCATCTAAGCATTTTACAGTGGAAGAATGTTTCATTTGTATTGTGACCTGGCCTTCCACATACAATAAGGAGGCAAAATTGTCACTGTTAATAGAGAAGAACACCTTACAGGCACACTGGAATATGTCTTGGCAATGTCTTCAAGAAAGACAGGGCGCAGCTGGAACAAGTCCAAAGAAGGCAACAAGCTGGTGAAAGGTCTAGAGGGTAAGCCATGTGACGAGTGGCTGAGGGAGCTGGGGATATTTATCCTGGAGAAAAGGAGGCTTAGGAGAGACTTTATGGCTCCCTAGACCCACCTGAAAGGAGGCTGTAGCCAGGTGGGGGTGCGTCTCTTCTCCCAGGCAACCAGCAACAGGACAAGAGGATATGGCCTCAATCTGCACCAGGGGAGGCTCAGGTTGGACATCAGGAAGAATTCCTTCATGGAAAGGGTTGCTAAACATTGCCATGGGCTGCCCAGGGAGCTGGTGGAGGCACCACCCCTGGAGGTATTCAAGAAATGACTGGATGTGGCACTTTGTGCCATGGTCTGGTTGTCAAGGTGGTGATCAAAGGCTGGACTCGATCTTAGAGGTCTTTTTCAACCTAAATGATTCTGTGGTATTTTCAGACTAATCCTTGTCCATATAACAATACTGACCGTTGTTTTAGTTTTGAAGGTTATTATTTAAAACAAATTTTTTAATCTACCCGTTAAAAAAATTCTGCTCTTCTCTTATGCTATCATACACGAAGATGTTAGAAACTGAAAATCTAAAGAAAAGACAGGGTATCATCCTCAAATAATTAAAAAGCAGCATTATTTAACTTTTTGCAAAAAGACCTTGATTTCGTTAGTATTTCATCTGTCATAAAGATTCTGCACTTTCCTAACTCAAAAGAAAACAGGAAGAAAAAAAGTTTGTCTGCTATTTCCTTCTCCTTACCTATTTCTGATTGATGTTGTTATTCTTAAGTAATATAATTAATAATCAGTAAGAAACAGCTTCTATCAGTACCACAAGCACTGCAATATTATCTCCAATAAATATTTCAACCACACCCACAAAAACAAATGTAGAAGTGCATCGATATATTTATGGCAAGCAAAAAAAAAGAAAGAATTGCCAGCTACAGTGCACTTTGAGAAAAATCAATCCAAACCAGTTAGGCTGCTGTTCTGGCACAAGATACGGCATTAGAGACTTCTCAGTCTGTTTACAGAATGGATTTCCCCTTACTAGAAACTAATCTGGGCAAGAAGTTGAAACCTACATGTTTGCACTTTAACAGAAATCTTGTAAGTTACTAATAACTGCAAAGGGCAAACATCAAGGTTTCTTATCATTCATTTCAAATAAAAGACTATATTTTATTTAAGAAGTTTACTACACAGAACTTATACAAGTGCAATTTCGCAAGGAATTGTAATTGCGCAAGGAATTCCTGCCTTTTCCAGCAGAAATTGATACATGAAGCAGAATGAATTCCTTCTATTCCACATACACAATTACAGGAAAGACTGCTTTCTAGTCCCAGTTTTCCTACTTGTACGACAGGAATGATATTTTCCTGTCAGGAAGTACTCTGAAGCTAAACTGGTAACATCCCTGAACTGGAGGATTAATTACTGAAAGACAATGCAAAGCACATTCAATCGTTATCCTGTCATTACAGGATCAAGTATAGCATGCCCAAAACTTACAGTGAATTTTGCCCTTTCCTCCATCACCTCATAGCCCAGAATAGTAGGCGTGGACGGTCGATCTTCCCAGCTCCTGGAATCCTCATTCTGCTCTATTTCTTCTACAGGCTGAGTACAGTATTCTATGGATGTATCCAGACCTGTAAATTTAGTCCTAACAAGTGGACTGCTACACGCAGATGATGTAGAACCAATCTGGTCAGGCACGCTCATCTTTTTAAAACTATCAACTGTAGAGTCCTCCAGCTGTCCTTTTGAGGAGCTCGAACTCGTTGAGATGCTCCCGAAGGAAGAACTTCTTTGGTTTCTGCTTGTAAAGCTGGATGATGAACTTCCAATAGGAATAGGAACAGGAACATATGGTGTTGCCATCCTTCATGAAAAAAAAAACCCCTCAGTTTTTGGTCCAGGAATTTAAGCTTCATTCGCTGTATAAACCATGTTTTCTCTTGTTTTCAGGAACAGTACCTGCAATTAAGGACAGAAAATATTGCTGTCATTTTTAAGTCAAAGCAATACTAAGAGCTTTGGAAAAAAATCTGTATTAGCTCTGGGATGGTACATAGCAATATTGATGGTAAAACATGTTCACAAAGAATTTGGCTTCAAATAAAATGGTGCTTTTAAGTTGTATCTCAACCATTTGACAGACAGCTTTACAAGAGCTCTGTCTTCCACAGCTATTAAAATTAAAACGGCAAAGACGTAAAGCAAGATTACAAGAAGCAAATCCTTTTGTCCTTTATGACTTAAGTGCTATTTGGTTTTATCCAAAGAGTCAGGAATTTTTTGGCATATAAGAAGAAGGAATAGTTTTAGTGACTGTTTCATCTAAACAGCACAAAAGGTCTTCTCAGAATTGGTTCTGTAAGACATCCACTGCAAACTATGCGAGCCAAACACACAGGCAACAATACACATGAATCAAAAGACATGACAGTAAACAACTTAGGTGAAAACATATTTGCATATTACACATTCACTGAAGTATAATGGATCTGTTTTCAATGCAAAATATTTTTTCAAAACAACTCTGTTGTACATAACGCTGCAGACATTTGTCACAATGTAAATGGGCACATTTTCTGGAGTCTGAATTGAAGCAATTCAGTTTTACAAGCATGCACATGAAAAGCAGGGTTGTTACAGCAGGTAGTTTTCCATTCCAGAAGATTAAAATGGAAAAAAAAAGAGTGCATGGGAGAAAGATAAATAAACAATTTAGTATTTTTTCTTCAACAAAACCATTTCAAATGAGTCTTTTGTGTGCATGTGTGTACATTTCCGGAAAAAAAAACCCAAAACAAAATTAAGACAGCAGTATCAAAATGCAAAAAAAAAAGCACCATCTCCTCATTTTAACAAAGTACCCAAAGAAGAGCTCTTACAAGATGCAAATTAAATGCCACCTCTTTGGATTAACAGGATTTGAGCCACGATCCATTTCACCCAGGAATAAACCAATCAACCAGGAGGCTGCAGGAAGCTGTGAAATGGGAAACTGCCACCCTGATTCACATCAGACAATCAATCATCTACTGCAGCAAAACCAAATGAGATTCCTAATTGCGAGGGTGAAGTGATGCTTTCATTCTCTTGCTCTAAATTAATCCTAGAGCACATGAATAAAGAAATAAATTTTAAATGAACCAGCACCAGCAAAACTGAAAAATTCTCTTGAACAAATTCCTTGAGTGAAGGAAAAAACAAACTTAGTCGTCCTTTCACCTACATCAGGAAGTCTTCATACACTCTGTCAGAAAGCTCAGGTAACTTGACCAGATGAACAATTTCAAACTGGCAGTCATTTCTTGGGAACATCTCTGCTTCACTGTGGAATAAGGCTGGACACTCAGCAGCATCTGAGGGAGCTGGAATGTCAGTATCATAAACCCCTGCTGACTCACTCAGCTGGTCAGGGACGGGATTTGAAGTACCCAGGAGCTTCTGTTGCAGCTCAGTCCTGTGCTTGGTTGTGAGTGAAGCCACGTGTCAGACACCTGACTGCTCCAGCCTCACTTAGTGTGAGAGAAGCAAGTCACACCTGTTTCTGAGACAAGACATTCTCCTGGAGCTACACCAGATCTAAATACCTTTTTTCACCCACATCTCAGTAAGAAAATCTATTTTCTGCCTCGAACAACAAGCTCTGCAATAATTTTTCTTTAATGAGAGGTGTGAAGCATTGTCTGATAAATTTTCTCTAGTAATATTCTCTGAACCAATAAATATTTAAACGAAACACTGAAAAAGGTAACTCCTTTTTCACTTGCCACTTCAATGACTCTTCCGTGTATACCAGCACAAGGAATTGAGAGCATACCCTTAAACAGTGTCCCACCCAGCTATAAGATTAAATTCCTGTAAAGGGAAGAACCTAAGTGAGTCCAGACTGCAAAAAATCAAACTATCTATATGTAAAAAGTGATTATCCTCTGTTGCACGACTGTGAACCTGGAGTGGAAAATAAGCCCACATCTCAAGGTCTGTCTGTTTAAGTTAACCTAGGAGTTTGTGGAATTTTAAGATGCAAAAAAAAAGCTTGTGCTTTTCATTACTTTATGAAATGAACCAAACCAAACCCCAAACCCCGCAATGACATTTCCACCAGTTACAATACTTGTGAACAGTCTTTCCCAGAAGAACTTCTTCCTTTAAAGTAAAATGCCAGTCAAGAACTTACTATCTTGAGCTTGTTTACTTACTACATATTACTCTTAAACACACATGAATTTCTGAGCAGCTGCACCAATTTGGCAAGCAAGAGAGCTCAACACAGACCACCCTGAGAATAAAGCCCTTGGTGTTGAGAGGCCAACACCTGCACTGTACGTGCTTCAGCAGCTTTCATTTCAGACCAGCTCTAATTTGCTACCACTGCCTGGATACTTATTAGCAGCTGGACTGCACTAAGCCTGCTCCCAGGGTACGTTTTCTGGTTTAGTTTCTTTTGTATTCTGCAAGGTCACCCCAAATTGTGAGTCAATGAGTACTAAAGGTGATGATGACACTATTTTCTTCTAAAGGACATTCTTGACTCAATCTGAGACAGTAAACATGGCCACAGACAACTAAAAGGGGCTGATACTACCAGTGTCACACACAGCTTCCTGTAATTTTGAAGAGTAACAGGAAAGTATTCTTTGAGTAACAGAAATGTCAGGTCAACTGAGCAAATGGCACGCTGCTTCACTTAATTAGAATTTTTTTTTTGTAAAAAAAGTTGAAAGAAATATACAAAAATATTACATTACCAGACTCAGAAACACATATATATTCATAAATACATATGTAAATCCATCTTCAACTGTAAAGGTATCACAATTTCCTACTATATAAAATATTTACATGCTGTGAGTTACTACAGGGTTCAAAATCATATCGATCTGCACTTTATGAAGGCTACTAAATATTAAAAAAAAAATACAATGCTCAAACAAGGGCCACAACCCTAGGAATCAAGCCTTATCTACAAATAAAGTTTACTGCCCATTCACGCAATAAAAGGAACTGTGAACAATTTCGTTTAAAAAAATCCTTTTAGACAAACCACGTCACTCCCTGCTCACCTTGGCAGAGCAAGGAGGGTTTATGTGCTCAGTTTGCTCCTTCCCCAGCTGCACAGAACCAGCAGAAGCATTGCAGCACACCAACTTTCAGAGCAAACCGCTCATGACACCTATGAGATACCCCAGACACCGCACTTTCTTGTTTAGCTATTTTACTTCACTTCTTGCAAGAAATTTGCTTCCTGTTCAGAACCTGTATTTTGTTTCGTTTGATTCCCAGCTGTGGTTAAGAACGAAGAGAGAAGGAAGAGAACATTTGCTGGAAGCGCTGAACTGTGAGATCTGAAACAGGATAGGACAGTCCCGGGAACACGGCCGTCACATGCTACAGAGCAGCATGACACCGACTTATCCTGGTGTTTACAGCAGCCACCTCCCTTTTTGCGGGTGAACCAAATAGGCTGTAATAAAACCACTTAAAAAGGGTTTGCCTGCAGCTTGCAGCTATCGCAGCTCCAAACCTTTTTAAGCTAATGATTTGTATATTCAGTGAGAAACATGTAAGCCACAAGATTCAAGGATAATAGACTAGAAACAAAACAATCCGTACTTAACAGTTGTAATTTGATTTAGAAGACTTTCAGCTATGCAATACAATTTGTGATCTGGTTACATATATTGTGCCTCCGTTTGGACAACGCAGACAAGCTGACCTCTGATGTTTAGGGTTCAAGTGCTACCGAGGAATGTCAGCTGAAGAACAAGTGGAATATATAAACGACTTGCTGACTTAAGATTTAATAATTTTTAAAATAATAATTTTATGCCGATCTCAGCGAAGTTACCTAACAACATTTTTTATCTGCTTATAAACTCATAATGGGGGGGCTATTTATCACACCTCACAAACACAGGAATAATTCCTGCCCCGAAGAGTCTGTTACGGAACTAGAAACAACTGCAGGCACCTTGGTCCCAAACCCTGCACATCGGGGAGCGCTACCTCTGCCTATGACCTGACGGTTCTGGAACCAAGGAGAACCCAACCAGCCCGGCCGGCACCGCTGGGGCAGCGCCCGGCCCGGCCCCGCCGCCGAGGGGCCGCGCTCGGGGAGCGCCGCCGCCGCTTTACGTAACTCCAAGGGCGGCCCCGAGCCCGCGGCACCGGCGAGGCCCGGGGAACCCTCCTGGTCCCTCCTGCACGGCTCCGGGAACCGGCCGAGGAAGCACCTGGAGGCGTGGCGAGGCGCCGCCCCTCACCTCCGCCCCAGGGAACGAAGGGTTCCGTACCCGCTGTCCCGCCCGAGAGGGACCGGACTCCGCGGTGCCACCGCCCGCGGCCGCCTCCGCACAGGTGCGCGGGAGCTGCGGGAGCTGCGCGGAGGCGGCGGGGGCCGTTCTCGTGCGGCGCGGGACGGGCAGCGGCGAGGTTCCACTCGCCCGGCCTTCCCGGCGCGGGCTCCCCACTGCCTGACTCTTCCCCTGCCCG